>CAUYSK010018816.1:0-21784 GCA_963575035.1 Avahi laniger
CCAGCTACTCGGGAGGCTGAGGCAGTAGGATTGCTTGAGACCAGGAGTTTGAGGTTGCTGTGAGCTAGGCTGACGCCACGGCACTCGCCCCAGGCAAGAGAGTGAGACTCTGTCTCAAAAAAAAAAAAAAAAAAAAGAAAATAAAATTAGTGCTTTAAAAGCTCTCTAAAGCCCCAAATTACAGAGAATTTCCACCTCCAGAGAAGAAACGGGTGGCTGAGGACAGTCCCTTTCCTTACCGGGCTCTTTTCCAAGGTTTTACGTCTCCTTGTCTTGGGCACAGGAACAAGGGCCTCTCCCAGAGGCTCAGAGCCAAGGTTTCTTCGGGGTTGGAGTACTGCATAGAGGATGCTGAGGCAAACCTCTGCTTGCTGGGGGCCCCACCATGCTGTTGTGCCCGGTGGGCTGGGAGGACACACAGGGCCTCTCACAGACCCTGCTTGTAGCTCTGCCGGAGGGAGCTGATAGAGCTGGGGTCTCCAGATAAAAAGGAACTGTCAGAAACCCCCACAGGTGGCTGGCATGAATGGCGATTGCCTACTTATGTGTAACGCAAGCTCCAGGAATCAAGGGTGGAAATGGGAGCGGCTGCACTCACCTTTACCCTACCGGTCCCTTAGCAACTTCGCTTTCACCAGGAGGCCCCACTATGCTGAAAGCCAGACCTCCCGGCCAGGAACGAGCACAGGCAAGTGCATGTCATCCATTCTACAGAATCCTATGGAGTGGGAGGAAAAGACTCACAAAAAGGTCCAGTTCTGGAAGGCCCTGTAAAGGAGCTTCAATGTTCTCCTGAAGGCATTTGGGAGTTTTAAGCATTTTAGAAGTCTGTATTTTAGAAATATCGTTTTGATGAGACACACATTAAAATGTTAACAGTGGTTATCTCTGGGAGGCAGAATTGCCTGTGTGTGTTTTTCCTTTCTTTTTGCTTATCCATATTTTCTCCTGTTTTCTACAGTAAATATGGTTTTCCCATGTGTATTACTTTCCTAGGGCTGCCATGACACATTACCACAAATTTGGTGGCTTAAAACACAAAAATGTATTCTCCTGAGATCAAGGTGTGGGTAGGGCTGTGCCCCCTCTGAAGGCTCTGGGAGGGTCCTTCCTGCCTCTTCCAGCTTCTGGGGGCTCCTGGCAAGCCTTGGCTTCTGCATCACTTCACTCTTTGCCGCTCTTCCCAGGCCTTCTTCCCTTGTGTGTCTCTATGTCCTCTCCTCTTTTTATAAGGACACCAGTCACTGGATTTAGGGCCTATCCTAAATTCATGATGATTTCATCTTGAATCCTTAACTCAATTATAACTGCAAAATCCCTTATCTCACATACGGTCATCTTCTGAGAGTCCGGTGGACATGAAGTTTTGGGGCACCAGTATTCAACCCACTACACGGTATAATACAAAGAAAGTTCCAAAAGGAAATTAAAAAATCATTCTTGAGGCCACATGAAGAATGAAGGGGAAGCCCAGAGGACAAGGGGCTGGAGAGAAGGTTGTGGCTTGGGTATAGGCATGGGTGTGGGCAGCGGCCACCTAGCGGGACACAAGGCTCCCCAAGGGAGAGGCTGTAGGGGCTGAACTGTAAGGAGTGGCTGCCCAGCCTTCTGCCTTGGACGGTGGTATGATCAATCCAGAAGGGAATGACAGGAGGAACACATTTGGGGAGAAAGGTGACACCCACATTTTGGACATGTTGCTATTGATGGGACCCTATGAAAAGCAGGGTTCCAGTATTTTATTTATTTGCTGTATGGCATGTCACCATGTACCTCTAATAACAAAACTGCACATTAGAAGGCTTCCAGAGGCACCTTTTATTCCCTTCAGGGCTGCACTGTGCCCAGTACTGGTGGGCATCAATACAAGTCCACTGCAAGGTGGATCTGCAAGGATGGGGCTCTGTCCTGGGACCCAGGGCCCTGGCACCTACCCAGGGCTGTCAGGATTGTCTGGCAAAGCTGGAGAGACTGGTCGTCCCCAAAGGCTCAGCCTCAGTTCTCATGGAGCAGAGACCTGTGGGGCTTGCTTCTAGAGGACAGTCTATACTATGGTGCACTTTCGAGTCTCCCTAGAGGCAAGCAGATTTTATTCTTTGTCATCTGCTGGTGAGGCACAAGCCTGACAATGACCCACAAACATGTCCTGCATGCCTTCAAGGAACGCCTTCCTGGTGCCAGACCCAGTGCTAGGGCCCTTATCAAGACAAAGATGTGGCCTTGGCCTTGAGGAGCTCACAGGTGAGTGAAACAGGTAAATCATCCTAACTAGTGGGTAGGTGGACAAAGAAGTATCAAGTGCAGCGAGACCAACCATGCTTCACCATCACCTGACTGGCCAGCATTCCCCAAACCTTCCTCCCATGATAAATACATACAGCTGGGGCACTCACCTGGCATGATGTTCTGCTGACAGGGAATGGGGCTTAGGGGCACGTGCTGAATGGACAGAGGGCCACGCATGTGATGTTAGTCTCATGAAGTGAAGATGCTGAAATGAGAAATGACTGGAGTGGGAACACAGCAGAGGTTACCTCGCCCCTTTTTGGTAGTGAACCAGATGTGGAGTGATTCTCTTTTCCTTCAGTGAATTGTAATACAATTTTAATTATCAAGCATCCAGACTGTACTTCTGGTGTTTGGAGGATGTTACAGCTTCTGAGAGAAGTTCCAATAAGATTTAAGCTGTATTTAACCTGAGAAAGCTGATACATATTAAAAAAAACCAACGAAATTACAGCTTTAAGCTGTGAAGGGCTCACGATCAGGGTTCACCCATATAGCTTCCCACCCAACTTGATCCCAGGAGATTGCTCCCCTCTGCTTAGATCCCGTAAGGTCATAAGTCTAAATATCTTTGCCATTTAATAGGGCCTCCAATCTACTTGCCCCCTGAAATCCAATCCAGGCCTGCCTCACCCAGATCTGGCCTTCTCCATAAGGGTTTTCTCCAGGACCCCACGAGGTAGCAGTCTTTCTTTTTTGAATTTTTTGTAGAGACAGGGGTCTTGTTATGTTGCCCAGGCTGGCCCAGATCACTTGAAATCCTGGTCTCAAGTGATCCTCCCACCTCAGTCTCCCAAAGTGCTGGGATTACAGGTGTGGGCCACTGTGCCTGGCCAGATTATAAAGTTCTGTAAGGAAAAAATATATTTTAAGTTCCATCTCACTCAGGATAAGAGAAATGCAAATAAAAACTACACTACACTGAGTTAAACTGGACTTTAAAAACTTTTGTGAATCAAAGAATACTATCAAAAAAGCAAAGATCCTTTTGTAGTTCATAAGTGTGATGACTGGGTTTTCACACCTGTGTGAAATGTGTCTTCCTCAAACCTTGTTATAATGTTTGGTATGAAAAAAAAGTGAAAACACAACTCATACATAGATTGGAAGAAGAGAGTCACAAATCATATATTTGACAAGGAATTAAAATCCGTAATATATAACAAACTCTTACAACTCAGCAACAAAAAACCAAAAAAACTCAATTAAAATACAAAGGACTCGAACAGACATTTCTCCAAAGAAGATATGCAAATGGCCAATAAACACATGAAATGATTCTCAACGTCATCAGTCATTAGGGAACTGCAAATCATGTTTCAACATGATGAGATTCGGGTTATGCACCAGCATTAAATGCGCTGATTCATGTACGGATTTTAGCCACAAACTACTCAATCAATATAAGGAACAATATCATTGGGAATTTGGTTACAGGAAAGGGTCTCACTGGAGGTGGGGGGGGGGGTCTTTAAAGAAACCATTACTTTTCACCATCAACCTCAGAAATACCAGCTCAGGCCCAGAAAGACAAAGCCTTTGCCCCTTTGCCATGTTATTCCAGAGGTGCGTCCAGACAGGGTTACAACTCCCTGGGCGCTGGAACCTGCAGTTAGAGCGCCTGAACAAGACGGCAGGACTCCGCGTCCCAGCACCTGAGAGGAGTATATCCAGGCAAGTTAAAAAGAAAACGTAATGATGTCAAATATAATTCCTCAAACTCAAATGGTTTATTAAGTAGAACTATGTCCTGTTAAGGAAGCATGGCCCTGAGATGACCAGGGCAGCTAAGGGCGAGTCCAAGGTCACTAGCCAGATTTAAACTTGCGGCTGAGAGGCCCAGCTTCTTACAACCCTACTCTGAGGGACACTGGCTGATTACCTGGTCCCAAAAATGGACCTGAAAAACTAACAGAGAATATGGTACCGAAAAGTGAAAATTTTAAGGTGCTTATAACGTTTTTTCTTCTGTCATGTTCCTGGCCTTCTCCATAAAGGTTTTCTCTTCACATAGAACGTGTCTCAGGTTCTGGAGGATCCCTGCCTGGTCGCCTTACCCGAAGGTAACGGTCATCTATTCCCCGGCGAAAGCTGCGACTGCCATGGGTGGCTGGTTTTGCCTTTGCTTCAGGCCTTGAGCCTGAAGCCAGACTCAGCGGCTCCACGGGGGCCCGCTGGCTACGGTATGAGGCGGGCTTCTCCCGAGCACGCAAAGCCGAGTGATGTACGGCCGCGGGCTCGCCCGGGAAGCCCACGAAAGCGGAAACCCCGCGGCCCTTGGGCCATCGCCTCCCAACATGGGGAGACAAAATGGCTGCCCGCGCCCTGGGCCACAGCCACAGAGGCTCCGCGACGCGCCGGAACTACAACTCCCAGAACGCTCTGGTCAAGGCGGGACGCCGAGACGCGCTCGCGCGCCGCTCAAGCTGGTGCTAGGCCCTTGCTCCTCCCCCAGCGGAAGGCCTCTTGAATACGTTGTGCATTCGGGCCGCTCCCCCGCCCTTCCTCGCACTGGCCGACGGGACTCTTAGTCCTTCGGACAACGGAGTTGACCCCTCCTTGCGCCGTAAGAAACTGTATTTCTCGGTGAGGCCTCTGCGCCTGCGCACAAGGTCGCGGGGCGTACTACGGTTCCCGGCGGGCCCTGCGACGGGCGCGATTGCGTGCTGACGCATTAGGCGTGCTGACGTGCAACGCGGCCCAGGTTGGGTGCGAGTGGCGCAGTCGGAACCCGCTGCGGCCCCTGAGGAAGCGAGGAGGCGTCGGCGTCGGCTGAGGCGGGCGGACCGGCAAGGCGAGGCGGCGGCTTCAGGCCTCGAGGGCCTCGAGAGCTCGAGCAGCGCCAGCGGCAAGACCTCTCCCCCTCGGCAGCGGCGGGCAGAGGCGGCGGCGGCGGCGGGTGAGAGGGTGAGGGAGCGAGAGAGCCGGGTGGGGGAGGGGCGGCGGCCCCGGCGCGAGGCCAAAGCGCACAGAGAACGGCCCAAGCCGTCGCGCGCACGCGCGCTCTCCGCCCTTAGCTGGCGCGGGCGCCCTCGCTTGCCTGCCTCCCCTCCCCCTTCCCGCCGTTCCTGTGGCGCGCGGACTTCGACCCCCCCCTTCCCCCATGGCAACGGCGCGCGCAGCCGCCTGCCTGCGGGTTCGCGCGCGCTCTCGGCGACGGGGGTGCGCGCGCGACTCGGTTTCTGGCCTCCCCCCGACACGTGCGATCGAGGTGGCCGTTCCGTAGCTGCTTCTTTCGGCGTTTAAGTAGCGGGGAAGGGGCTGCATGAGGGGCTTATTCCTGGATCGTTTCTCCCGATCCCTTTCCCCTGTGCCTTTTTCCGGCATTGGGCTTCTCGTCCCTCTTGCAGGCCTCTGGACCCGGCCGTTTCAGACTGCGGGGCGCCGCGCGGCCCCTCCCCCATCCCTTAAGGCTGAAAATAAGCCTTCGTGGGCCAGCCACTGCAGAGAGGGCCTTGAGCTAGATGTCCTGGATTTAAACAGTTTGGACTCGTTACTATGAGCCGTGAAGTTACGGGGTGGGGGGGAGAAAGCCCCGATTCTGAAAGATTAAAAAAGTTAACGTGTTTAGGTTACGTATGTAAGGTAGAATACGTTTCTTTTTTCCCCTTTTTTCTTACGCTTTTTCAGTGTCTCCCCACAGTGAGTGTTAAAGCGAGGGAGACTTTGGGAGCCCGTCGTTGGGGAGAAAATGCTGGATTCTGTTTAAAATGTTCCCCATTTCCCGTTTCAGGCATTATTTGGCAAACAACGCTTTTGAGCCTCCATTTCTGTCTAGCTTCTCTTACATGTGTCCTGATCAAAGATTCAGAGTTTGTTTTGTTGTGTTCCCTCCTAAGTGTATAGGCTTAAGGCTTTTCAAAAGCAAATATTTTAGCTTTCTGGGTTTCATTGGGTCTACTCAGTTACTAGAGTGTGCCAGTGTTAAGCTTGTTGTGCTTACCTGTGTCCATTTTCCTGGATATCCCTTTTCTCTGTCCTTTATGGTGCTCCCCCCCCCCCCCAGAATAGCTTAATAAATTTTGAGAAAATCCTTCCATTCCCGTATTAGTTTGGCATTCTGATAATTTCCCAACAGGAAAAACTGTTACTTTTTACTTTCTGCTTTTACTTTGGGTAACTTTTGCATGTCTACAGTCTTTAGACCCCACTTTAAGAATCCCTGTTTATAAAGTTGTCTGGTTTTGGTGGTTTGTGTGTTAATGTTAGTTCCTTTTCTTAGTATCTTGATCGCATCCCTTAGATGCTGTGGTGTCTTTTCTTTTTCTTTTTTTGCTCATTTCCTAAAAGTTCTCCAAAACGTTGTGATTTACTATCCTTTGCTTAGCAGCTACTGGTTTTCCTTTCTTAGAGAGTGGGAGGATTTTTGTGTGAGGTGGTATGGAAGTGTGGGTGAATGATTAAGCTGAAGAATTAATTGCAGGTCAGAAACATTCTGCAAGAGAAGCAGAAATTAGGGCATGGAGAGGCAAAGAAGGACCTAGGTTTAGTGTGGGAAAGATTGGTATTGGAAAATGAAAATCGGGGTTGGAAGATAGAGAAACTGATTTCTTGAGCTATAAAGTTGTTTATTTCTTACTGTATTTCCACTTGCCTGTCCTAGATTTAGCCTCGTCTGTCACCCTGGCATAGTTATTTTCTTTTGCTTTCGATTCTTTCTTGCGTCTGCTACTGGTCAGGGCGGGACGCCGAGATGCGCTCGCGTCTAAGGTTGGGCAGGGGCCCATCCTTAGACTGGTATGAGGGAGTTAGGGGGTGCAAACTGTTCTGGATCTGGCCTAGCTTCTTTCCATTCAGCATCTCCCCATACTTTTTTCTTTTCTTTCTTTTGATCTTTCTTGCTTTTTGTGTATGTGTGTGTGTACTTTAGTGCGTTTTCCCCGGCATTTTTATTATTATTCTGGAATTTTCTAGATATGGCCTTTCCTTATATCCAGTTCTCTTCCATTTGCTTTGATTGCTCCACTTTACCTGTTCCTTGGGGTTTTTCCTGAGTTTTTTTCCCCTCACACATTTATGCTCTGTGAAACTATCTTGGAGAGGATAGATTGAAAAAAGAAATGGAGTATGTGTAGCAGGAGAAAGGAATAGAACATGTGTAGTTAAGGAATCTAACTAAAAAAACTGGGGCTTGAGGGTCCTTCAGAGTCATGCTCGGGTTGGGACAAGTTGAAAGGATAGAACATGGGGTTAACGTGGGAGGAGGAGTTAGGCAGGGCTGGGAGAGAAAAACTAGGAAATGCGATACAGGGGATTGGTAGGGATAGCTGACAGTTGAATGTTAATGAAGATGAGATATAGTGAGGGTTTTCTAGATAAATTTATGGTAAGATATGTAGAGAAGGTATGGGAACAGTTGTAACAGGAGACTGGTTTGATGTGTTTAAATAGAGCATTGAATTGAAAACAGGTAATATTTAACAGGAGCTAGTGAGATGTTGAAGATCATGTTGTGAATCCTATTGGGAAGGAAATTGAAGGAAAAAATATCAGGATAGTTGGTAGAATCTTTAAATATTTAGAATCAAGGAAATGGCTCTTTACCTGGGAACTGAAGTAAAAGAAGATTATGTAGCCAAGGTTCATATGTGTTTCTGATGTGGATACTGGCCTTTATTTAGTCCGGGTGTGAGGCTGCACAGGATACTTTTGATTTGTCTTAACCAACCAGTCCACCTGTTCAGATATCAAAGGGCTGTTTAGTTCATTTTGCATTCATACAGAGCAGTCTGAAATCCTTAGGTAAGTTCTTGGAAGAGTCTTTCGGCATGAGCTGCAGGCCCTTAGGTGCCACTTATATGTCTGGTACTTATTGTGCCCTGTTTGCAGGCCTTAGTCGGTTATCAGAGGTTAGGATGAGTAGTTGGTGGAGACACCACTTGTGCATTTTGGGGCCAGAGGAGAATAAAGGGACGTTGTGGAGAGATTTGAGAGAAGCAGGATCTTTGTTTGCCTAGGGTGAAAAAAAGAACACCTAGGTGCAAGGAGGAATTATTCAGAATTTTGTGCCAGAGCATTGAGGGAAGAGGCTGTAAGAACTGGTCTGTGATTTCGTGGAAAGGAAGCAGTGTGGGAAGAATGAAGAAGGGGTTCTGTTGGGAGACCAGAAGGATGATGGAGCATTATTTAGTTAAAGGAGATTTAGTGTGAAGATAAATGTTGAAATAGGGATGAATGAGAGCAGGGACTTGGGTGGTGGTTAAGCGGTTAGTTTGGGGTCAGGGGCCTGACCCGTGTCTCCCCGCTCCCCCCCAGGAGCGGTGGTGCCCCCTCCCCCGGGCACGGGGCCATGTACAACGGGATCGGGCTGCCGACGCCCCGGGGCAGCGGCACCAACGGCTACGTCCAGCGCAACCTGTCCCTGGTGCGGGGCCGCCGGGGTGAGCGGCCTGACTACAAGGGAGAGGAGGAACTGCGGCGCCTGGAGGCTGCCCTGGTGAAGCGGCCTAATCCTGACATCCTGGACCACGAGCGCAAGCGGCGCGTGGAGCTGCGATGCCTCGAGCTGGAGGAGATGATGGAAGAGCAGGGGTGAGGGGAGGGCTGGGGGAGAGCCAAGCACTGAGCGAGTACAGAGCTGGGGATGTTAGGTGGGGGTGTTAGTTTAGGGCTGGTTAAAAGAGGCCTGGAGAGGAACTGTGGTAGGGGAGGAGGTAAATGAGCTAGAGAATTGGAAAGAGTTAAGGGACAGTGCAAAGTGGGAGATGAGGAAGAAAGCTGTGTCTGGGGCATAGATGGGCGCCTGAGACACTGAATTACTTAGATGGAGGCACATAGGGAAGGGGGCCATTGAGGAACAAAAATATGCTTTCAGGGAGAGAGGGAAAAGCAGAGACCAGGTAGGAGAAGAGCTACGTAAGTAGACAGGTGTTGTCATTGGTAGAAAAGAAGGTAAATGGATTTAAGGATTGAGGTCTTGGAAAGTAGCAAAGGCGGGAAGCCAGGAGTAGGAAGAATACTTGAATAGGAGGGAATCATGGGGCTGGGTAGGAATGTGAAATTTTAAAAGGAGCACATTTAGGCAGAAAACCTTTTAGAGCAGTGGTTTTCAAACTTCAGCAGCAATAATCCTTTTATGCAACATACCTTATTTTGGAATCCCAGGAGGTAAAAGACCTGTTCGTGTTGAAGTTGGGAAGAAGCACTTGGAACTCTGCCTGCTTAACTTTCCTCTTTTGGCCCCTGAAGTGTAGCATGTTTAAAATCCACTGTTCTAGAGGGTATAGTAAGTAGAAGGAAGGAAGAGGATGGGCAAACATCAGAAGGACTGAAGAGAAGGGACTTACGGGTGACAGTGAGTGAAAAGTTCTATGTGTGCATGGAGAGGGAAGAGACCCTGTTTGGGAATGAGGGAAACGTTTCCCTGGGTCTGGGGAGAGTGTCCTGTCAAGCTCTAACCCTGAAGGGATTTATTCTTCAGGTACGAAGAACAGCAAATTCAGGAAAAAGTGGCGACCTTTCGACTCATGTTGCTGGAGAAGGATGTGAACCCTGGGGGCAAGGAGGACACCCCAGGGCAGAGGCCAGCGTGAGTGTTGAACTCTCCCTTGGTTCCTTTGGACTCCGCTGCTGCTGCTGTCCTTTTTCCTTACCTGGAACTTCCTCCCTGCCCACATCTTCCCTTCCCTGTACCTTATTTGGCTCCTGCTTATAATTGTGTTCTCAATATGGCTCTTGGCTCCTTACTTCCTTCAGACTTTTGCTGTTTTTTCCTCTAGGGTAACTGAGACTCACCAGTTGGCAGAATTGAATGAGAAGAAGAATGAGCGACTCCGTGCTGCCTTTGGCATCAGTGATTCTTACGTGGATGGCAGTTCTTTTGACCCTCAGCGTCGTGCTCGAGAAGCTAAACAGCCAGCTCCTGAGCCTCCCAAACCTTACAGGTATACAAGACAGGAATACCACTCTCAGCTTCTTTTTCTGATTCTAAGCACCCTGGGTGCCTGTGTGAGCGTGTGCGCACTCGCTCTCTGTCTCTTCTTTTGGTGTGGACTGTTTCTTCTCAAACTCCTCAGTTTTGTTTTTCAGAAGTTGAAATGTCTAAGAAAATTTGTCTTAGCACCGGTCTACCTGTCTCTGCTTATTTTTCTCCTTCCCTAGCCTTGTTCGAGAGTCCAGCAGTTCTCGCTCACCAACCCCAAAGCAAAAGAAGAAGAAAAAGAAGAAAGATAGAGGACGGTAAGTTAGTTGGAGAGTTACTCTGGTAGCCAGAGGACCAATTCTGTGGTGCACTTTTTCTTTAGAAATTAAGAATTCTTTTTTTTCTTTTTTTTTTTTTTTTTTTCCAGACAGAGTCTCGCTCTGTTGCCCGAGCTAGAGTGCCGTGGCATCAGCCTAGCTCACAGCAACCTCAGACTCCTGGGCTCGAGTGATCCTTCTGCCTCAGCCTCCAAGTAGCTGGGACTACAGGCATGAGCCACCATGCCCAGCTAATTTTTTCTATGTATTTTTAGTTGTCCAACCAATTTCTTTCTATTTTTTTTTAGTAGAGACAGGGTCTCGCTCTTGTTTAGGCTGGTCTCGAACTTCTGAGCTCAAATGATCCTCCTGCCTCGGCCTCCCAGAGTGCTAGGATTACAGGCGTGAGCCACCACGCCCAGCCGGGAATTGAGAATTCTTGCTTCCAGAAAGCAGGAGATATTTGTCAGGGAGGAGGGAGCTACCATTTATAATTTAAGTCTCAGTTGGGACAAAAGGTATATGTGCTTCTCATTGGGGATGGATTGAGTCTGCAAGTCTGCCAATTAAGACCTGGCCAGTAGCATTTTAGATTTCTGGAATTTTCTTGTTTGAGGCTTGTTGACTTAGGAGTTACCTGTACTTCACGAAGGGTAAAGAAATAAGTTCTGGGCATGGGCATAGGTCTGATGCTATTGGGATCTTCAGGTTTTAGAAACTTTTTTAGGGGACGGATTGTAAGTGGGAGGGCCAGGGAAGAAACTAAGCAGAATGATCTTGCTTCTGAACTCATCTTTAGCAGGTCAGAGAGCAGCTCTCCTCGACGGGAGAGAAAGAAGAGCTCAAAGAAGAAGAAGCACAGGTATGAGGTGGGAGTACTTGGAGTGATTGGAGAAGGCTTGCTGAGTTGAAGCATAGGTGTTGGTTTATGTTTTTTCTTCTCTTTTTTCCAACAGGTCAGAGTCTGAGTCCAAGAAACGTAAGCATAGGTAAGAGCTCTTTGTCTCATAGGAGATGTAGTAGCATGTGGGAGTAATGAGCCATTGCTTGATGGCCTTGCTTGCAGTTGGCCTCAGGGAGGTTTCTCTTTCTTGGAGCAAAGCTCAATTCCTTGATCTTTCTGTTGTTGATAACATTCCTTAATTCTTTCCATTTCATTTTTGGTTTTATTTCTTTTTTAAAAAATTTATTTCTAACAGCTTTCCCTTACCTCTTAGGTCTCCCACTCCAAAGAGCAAACGTAAATCTAAGGACAAGAAGCGAAAACGGTGAGTGAATTTGAGGGAATTTGCTTAATAAGTAGATAAATGCCAGCTTCGAGGGGAAAAGGAAGATTGAGTCATGTCCCTGACTGGTAAAGGGTTGAGGGATGGCTGAGGAGAATCCAGTTTAGGTGTGGCAGCACCCTTACCTGTGTCGACGGTCATCTTTTAGGTCTCGAAGTACAACACCAGCCCCAAAGAGCCGCCGGGCTCACCGTTCAACTTCTGCTGACTCTGCTTCCTCCTCTGATACTTCCCGCAGTCGGTAAGGGGTGGTCCAGGAGGAAGGGAGGGAGAGGGAATGGTGGGTTAATCAATTTAATATTTATTGAGCGCCCACGGTGTGCTAGGCGCTGCACAGACCATTCGGAAGACACGGTCCCTGCCCTCTAGGAGCTGACAGGCTAAAGCAACAGGATGGACAGACATATACATTTCCCCTTCTCTTTTTTTTTTTTTTGTTTCTTTTTTGTTATTTTTTGTTTCGTTCTGATGTATATGGATTGCCAGAATAGGGGGGGTGGTGGTTTGTTCGTGGTGTCTGGGGGAGGAAGGAATCCTTACCCTGGCTTCCTTAATCGGGGAAGGCTTCCTGAAGGAGGTGGGCTCAGAGGTGAGTTGTGAATGAAGTGGGTAGGGAATGGGCTGGGTGGACGGTTTGGGGATGTTTGGGGGAGGTGAGTAAAGGGGTAGAGGGAGAATATTCTTTGGGATTGTGTTGGGAAGAGAAGGACCAAAGTGGACTGAATGCATTTTATTGAATGATTTGAGTCGTGACAAAGAAGGCTTTTTGAAAGAGGGTTAAATGATTAGGAAAGGTGGATGGGAGCTGGGGAGGGGGTTTTCTGTTCTCCCTTTGAGCTTATTTCCCTCCTCTTCCCCGTCCTCACTTAACTCCCTCAGATCTCGAAGTGCTGCAGCTAAAACCCATACAACTACCTTGACTGGGCGAAGTCCTTCCCCTGCTTCAGGGCGTCGAGGGGAGGGAGGTGCGCTTTCTGGTGAACCAAGTACCATCAACACACAACAACCTAGCAGCCCAGAGCCCTCTACAAAGCAGCCTAGCAGCCCTTACGAAGACAAAGACAAGAAGGAGGTATGTTCTTGAGTTGTCAGTGTTTATTGGATTGCAAGGGTGTGGATTTAGGACAGATGTGTGAAGTGACAGGGAGAGGTAGTAGCTTATTAAGAAAAACAAATTATATTTTCTACATTCTTTTCCAGTTACCAAGTTCTCTTCTGCATCTGCAGCTCCTTTAGAATTGTGATTCAGTGAATTGTGAATCTCAGAATCAAACTACACTTCATATGAATAGGTTTTGTCTCTATACTGTTTATATATATATATATATATATATATATAGATAGAACTGGAACAAAAATTTTTTTTTTTTTTTTTAAGACAGAGTCTCACTCTGTTGCCTGGGCTAGAGTGCCATGGCGTTACCCTAGCTCACAGCAACCTCAAACTCCTGGGCTCAAGCGATCCTCCTGCCTCAGCCTCCCGAATAGCTGGGACTACAGGCATGTGCCACCATGCCCAGCTAATTTTTTCTATATATTTTTAGTTGTCCAATTCATTTCTTTCTATTTTTAGTAGAGACGAGGTCTCGCTTTTGCTCAGGCTGGTCTCGAACTCCTGAACTCAAACAATCCGCCCGCCTCGGCCTCCCAGAGAGCTAGGATTACAGGTGTGAGCCACCGCGCCCAGCCAAAATTCATTATTTTTAAGTTTTAGAATCTTTTTGAAATGGCTTTATTGAGGTTAATGGACATACCATAAACTACACATATTTAAAATGTATAATTTAATGTTTTACATATGTATATACCTGTTACAGCAACATCAGAATTAATAAACAAAAACATCACCCTCAAAAGTTTCCTCATGCCCCTTTTCAATCTATTCCTCCTTTTCTTCCCCATCCCTCTTCATGACATCCCTATCCCCAGGTAACCTCTTATCTGCTTTCTGTCACTAGGCATTAGATTGCACTTCTAGATTTACTGCCATCCTTCAGTATACTATGGGGGACCAGTTCCAGGACCCCCTGCAAGTACCAATATCCACAGATGCCCAAGCCCTTTATATAAAATCATGCAATGTTTACATATAAACTATGCATACTCTCTTGAATACTTAATCATCTCTAGATTATTTATAATACCTAATACTATGTAAATGCTATGTAAATAGCTGTTATACTTATTAGCATTCTTTTTATTGTTTTTTTTATTGTTTTTTTCCAAATATTTTTGATTTGAGGTTGGTTGAATCCTTAGATGTGGAACCCCCTGATATAGACGGCCAACTGTATACACAAATGGAACCTTACTAAATGCACTGTTTTTTGTCTGGCTTCTATTATTCACCATAATTTTTTTGATGCTATTTCATATTGTAAAGTGTTATCAATAGTCCACATCTCTTTATTGCTGAGTAGTATTCTATTGCATGGATATACTACAATTTGTTTATCCATTCACTTCTTGATGGACATTTGAGTTGTGTCCAGTTGGGGCTATGATAAAGCTATGAACATTGGTGTATGAACCTCTATGTGGACATATGCTTTTATTTCTCTTGGGTAAATACCAAGAAATAGAAGGGCTGGGTCATATGGTAGGCACATGCTTAGCTTTTTTTAAAAAAGTGCCAAACTGTGTATCGAAGTAGTTGTGCCACTTTGCATTCCCACCAGCAACATATGAGAGCTCCACTTCCTCTACATCCTCACCAACACTTGGTATAGTCACAGCCTTTTTAATTTGAATCATTTTAGTAAGTATGAGTGGTATCTCATTGACAAGAAGCAAAAGTCCCAGAACCCACTTTTTAAATGCAACTTTGACATTGTGAAAAAAACATGAACTTTAATGGCAGAAGAACTGGTTGTGAATTTTCACAATATCATTTGAGTAGGTACAACTTTGGCAGGGAAGGAGGATGTTCCAGAGAACGGCACAGGCAAAGATGTGATGATAAGAAAGAGCAAGTATGGGGAAATTTACAAATAGTTCAATAATGCTAAAGTATGGAGTGAGAAGCAGAGAGTGGCAGTAGACATCTCCACAAAAGCGAGCGGTGGCCAGTTCATGAAGGGTACGGTACACCACGCAAATAGTTTAAGATTCTGACCCTTGACAAATAGGAATCTGTGATGTTGGAGAGTGAGGTAATCAGAGTCATGAACTAGAATTTGCAGCCCTGTGAGGACCACACTAGAGGAGAGATGAACCCATAGAGAGAGAAACCCTAAGAAGATTATTATGCTAGTGTAGACCAGGGAAAATGGGGACCTGATCTAGGACAGTATCAGCAGGGATAGAGAGAATGGGAACTGATACACACATGAAAGAGAATTATCCAGACCTAAGGGATAATTCCCTAGATTTAAATGACTTGCTTTGAGCAGAAATAGGCAGGGTATCTCTTAGTAAGAGAAGAAAAAAAATTGGAAAGCAGAATTTGTAGAGGAAGGTGATAACTTCATTCCAGGACCCCTGAGATAAAGGTATCACCGACTATGAAAATGGAGGCATGTGAAAATTGTTAGCTTTTGCCCCATTCATTCAAAACAAATGTATTAATTATTACCTATGTACCTGTTTTTTTTTGTTTTTTTTTTTTTTTTTTATTCAGGCAATGTCCTGTGTCTCTGCCTCAGTTTCCTCACCCATAATCTGGGGGAACGGCAGCCGCCCAGACCATGGTGAGAGTTAGGTGAAAGAGTGACTCATGAAGCGCCAGTCCTGAGCCTGTGCGCGTGCCCTGCTCACACGCGTGCAGACACAAACGTGCACATATTTATTCAATAAGTGTTCACTGGTAATCAAAACAAAACCAGGTTAATTTGTCAAGTGAAGTCAGTGGGACCCGAGTGCACCTGATTCTCGAAAGACAACCCACAGGGTTTGCTGTTCATCTTCCCTCATGAGTTTATTGAGTGTGAGGCCCCCCGCCAGCCCCCGCCCAGGGCCGTGGCTCCCAGCTGACCCCAGACCTGCCCCGAGGCCTGGCCAAGCGCAGCCTGGCTGGGCGGCTGGCCCCAGGCTGGACGCTGCTCAGTCCTCCCGATAGGGGACCTGGAAGCCCAGGGTGGTCCCCAGGGGCAAGTGAGAGAAGAAGGTGCGGGCCATGTCCTGAGCTGGGGGTAGGCGCCGAGCGTCTGGAAGTATTCCACGTAGTTCCAGAAGTCAGAGGTGGAGAAAGGCCAGGAGGGCATGGCCGGCAGCTCCGCATAGGGGTCTGCCTCCTGTTGACCGGCTTGGTCCCTGCAAGCAAAGAGAAGGGCCCTCACCCGGGCGGCCCACGCTCCGGAGAAAGGCATGGCGGGCAGCAGGCTGCCCCCCAGGCCCGCCCCACACCCCACACACGGTAGGGAGATGGAGCTGTATGGCAGTGGAAATAAGACTAGAATAGGAACTGGATATCTTGGTTTCACTACTGGTCAGTTAGTTTTCATTTATCTTAGACAAGTCTCTTGCCCTCTTGGTTCATGCATCTGTAAAACGGAGGAAATAAATCCTAGATATCTACAGCATAGTAAAAAACAGTACTACATGAGAACATAAGATGAGGATTCAAAATAGAAAGTGGGGAAAAGAATCCTTATTCAATAAATGGTGCTGAGAAAATTAGATAGCCACATGTAGAAGACTGAAATAAGATCCGCACCTCTCACGTCTCACAAAAATCAACTCACGGTGGATAACAGACTGAAACCTAAAGCATGAAACTATAAGAATTCTAGAAGAAAATGTTGGAAAAACTCTTACAGACATTGGCCTAGGCAAAGAATTTATGAAGAAGACCCCAAAGGCAATCACAGCAACAACCAAATTAAATAATGGGATCTGATCAAATTAAAAAGCTTCTGCACAGCCAAGGAAACTATCACGAGAGTGAACAGACAACCTACAGAATGGGAGAAAATATTTGCATGCTACAAATCCAATAAAGGGCTGATAACTAGAATCTATATAGAACTCAGGAAAGTCAGCAAGTGAAAAATCAACCCCATTAAAAAGTGGACAAAGGACATGAACAGAAACTTTTCAAAAAAAGATAGACTAATGTCCAACAAACATATGAAAAAATACTCAACATCTCTAATCATCAGGGAAATGCAAATCAAAACCACAATGAGGTATCACTTAAGTCCAATGAGAAAAGCTTTTATCAAAAAGTCCCAAAACAATAAATGTTGGCATGGATGTGGAGAGATGGGAACACTCATACACTGCTGGTGGGACTGCAAACTAGTATAACCTCTGTAGAAAGTAATATGGAGATGCCTCAAAGAGCTAAAAGTAGAACTATCATTTGATTCAGCAATCTCATTACTGGGCATCTACCCAGAGGAAAAATAGACATTCTATAAAAAAGACATCTGCACTTGAATGTTTATAGCAGCACAATTCACAATTGCAAAGATGTGGGAACAACCCAAGTGCCCATCAATACATGAGTGGATTAATAAAATGTGGTATATGTATACCAGGAGTTCTACTCAGGCACAAAAAAACAATGGTGATACAACACCTCTTGTATTATCCTGGATAGAGCTGGAGCCCATTCTACTAAGTGGAGTATCACAAAAATGAAAAAACACAAACACACAAGAATGGAAAAATACCAATCCGATGGTGAGCACCGCATGTACTCACCATGAAATTGGTATTAACTGATCAACTCTTATGTTCACATATAGTAGCAACATTCATCAGGTGTCGGGCAGGTGGGAGGAGGGAGGAAGGGGTGGGTATATACACACCTAATGGGTGCGGTGCACCACCTGAGGGATGGACACGCTCGAAGCTCTGACTCGGGTGGGACAAAGGCAATATATGTAACCTAAACATTTGCAACCCTGTAATATGCTGAAATAAAATAAATGAAGAAAAATTTTAAAAAAATAAAAATTAAATTTCCTCAAAGGAAAAAAAAAGACTAGGAAATAAGTCTCAGCACCACTACCTAATAGCTACGTAACCTGGGGCAAACCCTTGCCATCTCTGATTTTCTGTTTGCCCACCCGTAAAGGATCTCTACCAACCCTACCATCTCTAACAACATATGATTCTATGAAACCTTTCTGGACACATTGGCCCCTGAAAGGGGAGCTCCTCTTCTTGCTGATAAATACAGTCTGTTTGCTCAGCAAGATTAAGTAACATAATAAATATTCAAGCCAGGCACTGTTTGGACTGTGACACAGTTTAACAATGCTAATCTGCTGCATGGCAGTCAAAGCCTGTGTCAGCTTCACATATTTATAAAGATGTCCTTGTCATCCAGGGCTTAGGTCAATTTTAAACTCACATTTGTGTCGGTAACTTCATTTAGCCATCTTCCTGCTGCTGGTTTACTAGCTGGGTCTTCAGCACATAATAAAGGTCATCCATGTAGAATGAAAGTAAATCTCTACATATATTTTTAGAATAAATGCTATTTCAGAACTACTAAAAGTGGTAAAGCATGTTGCTTTAGGAATCTGGATTTTCTGAAAATAAACTATTTTCTTCCCTGCTCTTGGCTAATTTTGCTAACCTCCCCAGCTCAGCACCCTAGACACCTATACTGCGCCGAATACTCCGTTAGGCATCACTGTGTGACCCTAACAGTCTGTTAGTTAGATTGGAGAAAGCTGCCTTCAAACTTAAATAGGGCAGACTGTCTTTGCAGGCAACATAATGAAAAACTGCCTTCGTCAAAATGTGCATGTGCTGCAAATGAGAAGTTGCTACTTTCCAAAGAAGTATTCATAAAGTGAGAGGAGAGAGGAAAAAAAAACAACTCAGATGACTTTTACTAGTATCTGTTACTTTACTGTAAAATGCCAGAAGCAATTATGATGTCATGTGTTGTCTAAATTGGAGCAGTGAGACAGCTTGAGATGCAGTCAGAGCTAATAAACCAAACAAAATCCACCGAGTTTTACTGCATCATATTGTTTCTTTACACAATTACAGGCAGCGAGAAAGGCATCCGCCACATTATACTCAATTTATTCCTCTTTTATTTTCTCTC
This sequence comes from Avahi laniger, assembly GCA_963575035.1. Taxonomy (NCBI): domain Eukaryota; kingdom Metazoa; phylum Chordata; class Mammalia; order Primates; family Indriidae; genus Avahi; species Avahi laniger. The sequence goes on from CAUYSK010018816.1 coordinate 18,760, forward strand.
TTCTCTTCACTTCCTTTGTTAAAAAGAAAGTATATCAGGTAGGACTGGTCGGGGATTTAAAAGAAAAAATGTCTTCGTGGATAGATGCAGTGTTACTTATTGTTGCAAGCCTTGAAATATCTCCTGATTAAAATATGCTTCCCCATTTTGCACTTACTTCAGCATTAAGCATCTAAGAAAGGAGGAAAGAACCTTCTACCTTGAAGGAGAAAGAGAAAATAAAAAGAATGCTTTCCACTCCAGGATCCTTCTAATAAATTCTACCTAAGTGGGTCCAGCACCGTGGGCTAATTTCCAAGGTATTTCTTTAATGAGGTTCCTAAATCCAAACATATGCTTCTTTAATTTCCTTTAGATCTGACAGCATTAAGTTGAGAAAAGTCAAGAGCTTATTTTTTCATTTTCTGTGTAATGAAAACATTCCTGCTTTCCATGCAATTTTCAGATGAGATCAATTGTTTTATTTCTCTCAAATGCTAACAAGATTGAGCTGCCAAGAAACTTCAGGATCCACAGGCTGCAAGTTCCTTTTTCCGTGGGACCCAGCCAACTGGTAGTTCACTCATTTTGGGAACAGCCAGACCGCTACTTCCTTAGAGTTAAACCAAGGAATTTATCCAGGGGGATGCTTTTTGTTTTGAGTTTGTGTTCTTTATTTTTCCACACAAGCTGTAAAATCCTTCATATCTCACCAATGGAAAAGAACAAAATAAATTGTATGGCATCAGAATATGTACAATCATTTCGACTGGACCAAAACAGCCTTTATAGTTCACTTCTTTCTACTAACTCAGGCTCCTAGGCTTTCTATCCATCTCTCACCACCCCAACTTATGGTGAAGAAAATCTTCATGCAAGTAGCAAATACCATATTAATTATGTGAAACACATCGGCACGCAGGTTGTGGGAGCTCTCAGACCACATCTGTTGAATGCCAAGGCCAATAACACCCAACTCCACAGGGATGTTGTTTGCTATGCCCTTTCGGTCAGCGGTAGTTTGATTTTCATGTTCTGGCTAAACAAACAGTTAGCAAAGCTGACCATTATTTCTGACTTCGCACTGAAGACCCAATTAGCTAACACAGTCAATGAACAGGTCAAGAGTTGAGGTTCAGATGGGCTTTTCAAGGCCAAGTCTCTCTGTTTAAACAGCTTTCCACCGACCTTTGTCCTCATCATAGATGATCTCCTGTAAAACATGTCACCAAACTCCATGTGCAGAGCCAGAGAAGAAATAAATCGCAGTTTATCCAAATATCATGTGTCACTGGACAGTCAAATCAAATGGCTCTGGAAAGATGATTACTGGTAAAGAGCACACTGTTAGCACAGGAATGCAGAGATGCTGGTCAGGAAAGGCTCTGAGCTGCAGAGGTAAACAGACACACGGTGAATATTCAGAGATAGCGCAGGTTAAGAGCAATTTAAATTAAATGTTAGTTTTAACTCGTGATAGATCAGCTCTGTGGATCTCAGTATGTTGGGGATCCCTCCTGCCTCGTCAGTAAGTCACAGGGACGTACTATCACTGACTACATTTTAGTCTGCCACTATAAATTCACATGAGATTTATGGCTTTCTGAGCCTTCTTGGAAGAGTTACAGGCCAATAACATGTCAGGAATGGCATTCCAGCTAGCTGTTTTAGCCGCCATACATTTTACAGATGATGGTCTTCAAGACACCGAGAGGCGATAAGACCCAGGTAATAAATCTACCAGGGATTAGAGTTACAGGGATCATGTTAGACATCAGACCCATCAAGTGCATTTGCACCAATAGATCCCTGCTATTTGTCTCTTGTGAGGTGCAGTTGGACAGCAGAGCCCTTGCTGTACAGGCTTCCCCAGAGGGAGAACAAATTAACCACAAATCCATTCAACTAGTTCTTCTGTAAGTCAGCGTCATCAGGAGTAGTCTCTCCTCTCACAGTAGATGTACCTGGAGTCATTAGCTAGATGACACTGCCTTGTCAACAAGCTAAAGTGAAAAAGAGATTCCCAAATACCAAGGAGTCAGTTCTCTTGGAATCTTTACCGCCTTCTGTGGTCCCTGGCTTCCGAAACTCAGCTCCTCTTAGGAACTGGAACAGGATGATGGTGATTAGGACAGTGACATGAGTAGCCATACATGGACTGTGTTTTTCATGAAAAGGCAAATATTTTCCAAAGGCTGGACTCATTCAACTGGAAGGATTTTTGACCAGTTCTAAGCATTGCAGGAGGAAAAACAAAACAAACCTAACCAAAACCAATAATCAGCCCTAACTTTATAGCACTCACAGCCCAGTCAGGCAGGCAAAGAGAATACGGGAGGAATGACACTACCACTTAACCATTGCTCTAAGACAGATCCCTGAGCTTACGCTAGATTCCAACGGCTGTTGATTTTATTTCTTCAAATTTTTCTGATCAGTGTTCTCCTCCCTTCTTACCACCAGTAGTTTAGAATGACCAATGCCCCATCAGTTAGTTCCCTCCTCTGCATATGAACTGAGTGAAATGAAACTAACTGACCTAAAATGAGGCCAAGGCCAAGGTCTCTTCAGGCAATGTTCCATCAACTTACGTTATTGCAGTCCACACAGAGGCTCCCTATCTCCAAGAAGACAAAGCTAAGGAAAATGACAAAACAATCCCAAAGTAGGAATAGCTTTGCCAAAATCTGTGTCCTAGTTCTCTAACCACGTTGGGTCTGCATGCTCATCTTTTGCCTTATGTAATCCTACTCCCAAGCACACTCTCACTGCTCTGGGCATGGACACATCGGTCTAGCCTGTTCTTTGACAACACCAGAGGTGAAGCACACATCCCACTTCCTGGTGCCGCTCAGGAAGCAGATTCATCCACACATTATGCAAAGAGGCAGAAACCATAGAGTTTAATGTAAGGGAAATTTAGGATGCCCTTTTGAACTCAGTATCTTCCTGCCTCTAATCCCACCATTAGAGAGCCATTTGGTGGAATCTTAAAATATTTTTTAACCAAAATCACTCAGTTAAAAATAAATATCCAATGACAACT
>CAUYSK010018817.1:0-24012 GCA_963575035.1 Avahi laniger
ATAGATGTTTAGGTTACGTGTGTTGCCCTGAATGCTTCTTTATATATTAATATGAGTTCCATGTTTCCAGAAAGAATGAAACATGTGATAGAAATAATCTCGTAAAACTATTTCAATAGATTTATCCTGTATAACTGATTCAAATTAAACAAATGAAGGTTTGTTCTAAAATCTATAGGTTCTGATATTTATTGCTACACTTTATTGCAAAATTCAAATCATTTTTCCAACATGGAAAGAAAAACAACTCTATTACACTCTAGTATCAGGAATAAAATAATGAGTGAATTGTTTAAAATGATCAGAAATGAGAAAAACAATATATTTTATATTTGATCACCAGAGAACAATGATATATAACTGAATTAATCATATTTTTTGAGAAGAACATAATGATAGAAATCCATATTGAAATGAAAGCATTAGTTTTAAGAACAAATATGTAAATTGCATTTCCATCTAAATATGTTATAGTTAAATGTATGAAGTAACAAACTGTTTCTGTAAAAAATATTTATGTATATATCTACTGGCTATTTCAAGAATTTGCTTGCATATCCAAGTCTGGTAATATCACAATTCAAATCAACCGTACAGTTGCTACTATAGATGGAAGATATATAAAACTTAAAGGCACTTGAGGGCCTAAATAATGTCAAATTTCCACTAAAATTCACTAACACAGCATTTTCTGAGTAAATAATCTTTTTTTCCTATCACAAGTGGTAGAGCAAATCATTTTACATAATAGTTAGAAATGAACTTCAAAAAAAATCTTATTCAGAGGGAGATATATTTCCCTTTCTTTCTACTATTTTATGGATTAGGAAATAAAATAATATTCTTACCTACAAATTCAGATTAATATACAATTAGGAATGCAAATTGTAATAGTGAAGAGCCATCAACCTCTCTATTTACTTTAGTTGCATCTACATGATGTTATTAATGACAATGGTGATGCACCGTGGTTTTGCTCATTCTGTTACACTATTATAACACATAAATACAGAATATTTTGTCTTGATCAATTCCAACTTTCACTATTATAAACAATGCTTCTAATGTTCATAGTACCATTTTTTATGATAGCAAAAAATGGAAACAAACAAAAATATCTGTCAATTGGTGAATTAATAACCAAAAGGGGTTTATCCATACAATGAAATATTATTCAGTATTAAAGAGGAATGAAGTCCCGATACATGGATGAACCTTGAAAAAATATATTAATTGAAAGCAGTTCATAGTAAAAGAATATTTTACCATATTTTATATTATATGATTACTCGTTTGACACTATTGACATTTTGAGCCAAATAGTTCTTTGTTGTTGAATGCTGTCCTATGTATTGCATGATGTTTGGCGGCAGCCCTGGCTTCTACACTTAAATGCCAATAGCACTCTTATAGATGTGAAACAAAAAATGTCTCCAGCAATTTTTCAATGTCCCCTGGGGACAGAATTACTCATGGTTGAGAACCATAATATTTGAGTATACATTATTTGTTTTGTTGCATACTGTCAATTACTCTCCAAAGATTGGTAACAATTTATGCTTCACCAAAATATCCATTTCATTCCTTTTTACTAATTTGACAGGTGTAAAATAATATCTTGCTTTAATTTGCATTTTTATAATTATTGGCAAGTTTGAACACCTCTTCAAGTTTATTGGCCTTTTGCATTTCTCTTTTTAATTCACTATTCATTTTTTTCATATTTTTTTATCTATTTCTTCATCAAATTGTCTCTTCCCTATTAATTAGTAATACATTCTTATATGTTTTGGACACTAATCTTTTGTTATATAAATATAGCATTTTATCCTTGTCTGTACTGGTTTTTTAAACATATGTGACCAGAAAATTACTGTATATATGATTTAAACTTGATGTCATCAAATTAAGGGTGCTGTTTTATGATTTTCTACAGTCTATACTTTTAACCAGTACATTGCATTCCATCTCAAGTACAAGGGGGTCTTCAAAAGTTCAAAGAAAGTATGTATTATGAACAAATTATGCATGATCTTTCAAAATTTTTTTGCACCAAAATAAACTCATACTAACTTGTTATAACATGTCTGAACAAGATCTACTTTGAGGCACTAAGAAGCATAAGACATAGGTTTGACAAGATCCTCTATCAGAATAACATGAATTCTGCTAAAATTGAAGCAAGAGCAAACATCAACTTTATGAAGAAGCATGGGTGAACGAATGGTGAAATCACTGATGCTTTGCCAAAAGTTTGTGCGTACAATGATCCAAAGAAATCAGCAGTTTACAAATGGATAACTTGTTTTAGAAGGGCCAAGATCATATCGAAGATGAAGCCCACAGCGACAGACTATCCACATCAATTTGCAAGAAAAAAGTTTCATCTTTTTTGACTAACAGCAGAGACAATAGTCAACACTGTAACACCATAAACATCTTAATTGGTTCAGCTTACACAATTCTGACTGAAAAATTAAAGTTGAGAAAATTTTTTACTCAATGGATGCCAAAATCTTTGAGGCCTGATCAGCTGTAGAAAAAAGCAGAGCTTTCAATGGAAATTTTAAACAAGTGGGATAAAGAACCTGAGGCATTTCTATGAAGAATTGTAACAGGAAATAAAACATGTCTTTACCAGTAAGACCCTGAAGACAAAGCACAATCAAAGCAAAGGCTACCAAGAGGTGAAAGTGGTCCAGTCAAAGCAAAAGCAGACCAGTCAAGAGCAAATGCAATGGCAACCACTTTTGGCATGCTCAAGGTATTTTGCTTGGTGGAGATATTTTGCCTTGTTCCTGGTCTTCAGGGGTAAAAATTCAGTCTGTCATTTTTGAGTATCATAGTATCCATAGGGTTTTTTTGTAGGCATTCTTTATTAATTTGAGAATTTCCCTCTATTTCCTGTTTTCTGAGAGTTTTTGTTATGAATAAGTGTTGGATTTTTTTCAAGTGATTTTTCTGTATCAATTAATATGATTATATAATGTTTCTCTCTATTCTGTTGACATGATTTATTATATTGGTGAATTTTCAAATGTTAAACCTGTGTTACATACCTGGAATAAATCCTGGGAATGGCATATAACTATTTTCATACATTTTTGGACTCAAGTTGCTAATATTTTGTTGAGGAATTTTGCATCTATATTCATGAGAGATATTGGTCTATTGTTTTCTTGTAATCTTTTTATTTGTCTTTTGTATCAGATGTCTCTGACCTCTTAAAATGAGTCAAGATGTATCCCTCTGCTTCTATTTTCTAGAAGAAATTGTGTAGGATTTGTATTATTTCTTCCTTAAATGTTTGGTAGAATTTACCTATAAAACTATCAGGCCTTTGTTTCATTTTTTAAGGTAAATAATAATTGACTTAGTTTCTTTAATAGATGTAGACTTATTAATATTATCAACTTCTTTATGTATGAGTTTTAGTAGTTTGTGCCTTTTAAGGAATTGGTCAATTTTATCAAAGATATCAAATATTTGGATATAGATTTGTTTATAGCATTCTTTTATTATTATTTTAATTTCCATTGAAATAATAGTGATAATCACTTCTTTTATTTCTAACTGTGCCTTCTTTGCTTTTTTCTTAGTTATCCTAGCTAGAGATTTTTAATTTGTATTGATATTTTCAAAGAACCAGTTTTTAGTTTCATTGATTCTATTGTTTTCCTGTACTCGATTTCATTGATTTCTGGTCTAATTTTTATTTTCTTCTGTCTATTTTGTGTTAATTTGCTCTTCTTCTCTAGTTTCCTAAGAGAGCAGCTTATATTTTTTTTCATTTTAGATCTCTATTGTTTTAAAATATATTTATTTAATGTTAAAAATTTTGGGGTGGAGGGAGGGGGGAGGGGGGAGGAGGGGACGGGTATATGCATACACAAAGAGTGCAATGCGCACTACCCGAAGGATGGACATATTTGAAACTCGGATTTAGTGGGAGAAGGAGGACAAGGGCAACATACGTAACCTAAACATCTGTACCCCCATAATATGCTGAAATAAAAAAAAAATTCATTCTAAGTATTACTTTTGCTACATTTTATGTTGTATTTTCCTTTTCATTTAATTCAGTTTAATGTTCTGAACACAAAGAAATGTTAAATGCCTGAGGTGATGGATACCCCAATTGCCCTGATTTGATTAATTTACATTGTTTGCCTATATCAAAACATCACATGTACCATATAAAATATACAACTATTATGTACCCATAATAATTAAAAATTTTAAATAAATTTGTTTTGAGATTTCTTCTTGAACCCATATGTTGTTTACAGGTATGTTTTTTAAACTTTGATGATTCAGGTGGGTATTTATAGCTACCTTGCTATTATAAATTTCTATTCTATTATTGTCTGAGAGCATACTTTGAATAATTTCTATTCTTTTAAATATGTTAAGTTGTGCTTTATGATCTAGAATGTGGTCTATTTTATTGAATATTCCATGTTCACTTTAGATTAATGTATATTCTGCTGTTATTTGATGAAGTATTCTGTGTCAATTAGGAAAGTGAGTACATGGGTGTTTGTTTTTCCATTGTTGTGATACTTCACTTAGTAGAATGGACTCCAGCTGAATCCAGGGTAATATAGGAGGTGCTAGATCACCATTGTTTTTTGTAGTTGAGTAGGATTCCATGGTATACATATACCACATTTTATTAATCCACTCATGTATTGATGGGCACTTGGGTTCTTTCCACATCTTTGCAATTGTGAATTGTGCTGTTATAAAGATTTTAATGAAGATGTCTTTTTTATAGAGTATCTTTTTTTCTTTGGGTAGAATTTATCCATTTCTCGTAGGTTTTCTAGTTTGTGTACATAGAGGTTTTCAGAGTATTCATGGATGACATTTTGTATTTCTGTGACATCAGTTGTAATGTCTCTTTTGAAAATTCTGATTGAGAATATTTGAGTTTTTTCTCTTCTATTTCTGGCTAATCTATCTGGTGGTCTATCAATTTTTTTATCTGCTCAAAGAAGCAACTTTTTGTTTTGTCAATCCTTTTCATATATATATATATATATATATGTATGCATATATACATATTGCTTTCCATTTAGTTTATCTCCATTTAGTTTATTTCTGCTTTGAACTTTGCTGGTTTTGAATTTGGTTTGTTCTTCTCTTTCTAGTTCCTTGAGATGTAACAATATATTGTTAATTTGTGATCTCTCTGTCTTTTTGATGTAGGCGTTGAAAACCATGGACTTCTCCCTTAGCACTGCTTTTTTTGTATCCCATAGATTTTGAAAGCTTGTGTCTGCATTGTCTTTCATTTCAAAGAATCTTTTGATTTCCATCTAATTAAATCATTGACACAAGGATTGTTCAGTAGCAGGTTTTTAATTTCTATGACTTTGTGTTAAATTTGAGAGTTTCTCTTGGAATTGATTTCTAGTTTTATTACACTGTGATTTGAGAAGATAAATGGTGTGATTATGATTTTTCTGAATTTGCTGTGACTTGTTTCGTGGCCTAATATATGACCAATTCTGAAAAATGTTCCATCTGATATTGAGAACAGTGTATATTCTGTAGTTTTAGGGTATAATGTTCTGTAAATGTCTGTTAGGTTCATTTGTTCTAGAGTCCCTTTTAAGTCCAGTGTTTCTTTGTTGATTTTCTGCTTCAGTGATTTATCCAGTTCTGTCAGTGAGGTATTGAAGTCCCCAGAAATTATGATGCTACTGTTTATTTTTTTTGCTTAGATCTAGTAGAATTTGCTTTATGAATCTGAGTGTTCATGTGTTAAGTGCATACGTATTTAAGATTATTATGCCTTCTTGCTAAATTGCTCCCTTTATAATTATTTAGTGACAGTTTTTGTCTTTTTTCTTTACCATTGTTGATTTGAAGTCTATTTTATCTGTTATGAGCATAGCTACATCTGCTCACTTTTAGTTTCCATTTTTTTGAAATAATGAGAGTCCTTATGGGTTAGATGGATTTCTTGGGCACAGCATATATTTTAGTTGTGTATTTTCATCCATTCAACCAGTCTATATCTTTTTAGGGGAACATTAAGACCATTTACATTCAGTGTTAGTATTGGTATGTGGGATACTTTTCTTGATTGATACCTTGTTATTTTGTTTTCTCTCTTGTGCTACTGTTTTACAGGAGCTATGAGCTTTAACTTTTGAATGATTTTATGCTGGTGGGTATCTATTGTTTTCTTCCATTTATAGTACTCTTTTGAGCATTTCCTGTAAAGCAAGTCCAGTAATGACAAATTTCCTTAGTGTTTGCTTTTTGAAAATGATTTTATTTCTCCTTCATATATAAAACTTAATTTTGCACAATACAAAATTCTTGGTTAGCAGTTGTTTTGTTTAAGAAGAGTAAAAATGGGATGCCAATTCCTTCTGGTTTCTAAGGTCACTGCTGAGAAATCTGCTGTAAGGCTGATGGATTTTCCTTTGTAAGTTAGTTGTTGTTTTTGTCTTGTAGATTTTAGGATTTTCTCCTTCACTTTGACTTTGGCCAGATTGATTGCTATGTGTCTGGTTGATGTCCTATTTGCTATGAATCTTTGTGGTGTTTGATATCCATCTTATATCTGAATATCTGAATCTCTGATATCAGTTTTTCTCAAGTATTCCCTCTAGTAAATTTTCCATGCTTTTTGCTTTTTCTTCTTCTTCAGGGATACTTATGATTCTTATATTGGCTCACTTTTCATAGTCCCAAATTTCTCTGAATGATCGTTAATTTTTCTTTGTTCTTTTTTCTGCATTCATGATTGACAGGGTTAATTTGAAAGCCTTGTCTTCAAGCTCCCAATTCTTATAATTATTATTACTTTAAATCAAGTTATTTCATAGTTAAGTTATTTCATATCACAAATATTAAAATTTATTTTATTATACCGTCTTTATTCCTTCTCTGATGCCCTTTCTTTCTTCATGTACACCCAATTTTCTAACCTATATCATTTTCCTTCTGCCTGAAGAACTTCTTTCAACATTTCTTATAAATACATTCTACTTGTGATGAATTTCCTCATTTTTTACTAGGTACATATAGTAAGGGTAATTTTACTGTATATAGAATTCTAGATTGATGCTTTATTTTCTTTCAACATTTTAAATATTTCACTCCACTTTCTCCTTGCTTGCATAGTTTCTTATGATAAGATTACTGCTATTCTTATCCATATTTCTCCACAGGTAATGTAGTTTTGGGTTTGTTTATTTTCTTTATTCTGTCAAGAATTTCTCTGTCTTTGTTATTTATTTATTTATTTTCAGTATTAATTGTCAAGGCCTAGGTAGAGTTACATGGTATTTATTCTACTTGATGTTCTTTGAGCTCCTGAATATGAGGTTTGGTAGCATTTATTAGGGTTTTGGAATGTCATTAGCCATTATTACTTCAAATAGTTCTTCCACTTTATTCATAATTTCTTATTCTTCAAATTTGGCATATTCCAATTATAAGTATGTTAAAACTTTTGCTATTGTCACACAATCCTTGAATCCCTTGCTGTGTTTATTTTTTTCTGTTTTGTCTTTACATTTCAATTTTGGAAGTTTCTCTTGACTTATCTTTAATGTAACCGATTATTTCCTCAGCCATGTAGAATATATTGAAGAGCACATTGAAAGCATTCTTCATTTCTGTTATAGTGTTTTATATTTCCAAAAATTTTGTTTTGATTATGTCAACTGTGCCCCTCCCCCCACCTTGTAGTTCTCAAGAAAGTGTGCTGGGAATGCAACATTCTGAGCTAGAGAGGGACTGGCAAGAATATTCCAACCTTTCTTTCAGCCCCCATCCCCTAAGACAAGATGGATTTCAATGCTTTAGTCTGGTTAGTAACATCGTCATGGAGTATATAACCCCCAGGGTGGGCTGCTTTCTGGAGTCCTTCAGCTACTGTGAAAATGAAACATGCACAGGTGAGACTCCGACTGCTTTAAACAGCTTTCCTTAATCTCGGGGGACTGGCTCATAATAAATCTTAGGCTTTTGTTGTCTCTTGCTGCCTATTTGTAAGTAATAAATTCACTTCATATAATTTGGTGCATTGGTGCATGTAAATGTGTTTTGTGTCACCAAACTCAGACAAGTTGGAAGCTGGTGCACAGCAAACATATTTCACAATCTGTTCTTGCAGGTTGTCTACTTTCCCCATAGGATCCCTTAATATATTAGTCACAGGCATTTTAAATTTCTTGTCTGATAATAGCAATATCTCTGTCATATCTGAGTCTGGTTCTAATGATTGCTTCATTTTATCAAACTGCTTTTTAATATGTCATAATTTGGGGTCAAATTTCTCCATCGTTCTTTTTATCTCCAGTCTTGACATGGAACTTTCCCTAAATACTCTTCCTCAGAGAGAGTATGTTCTTTGCAACTCTTTTAGCCATAATCCACATTAATTTTCTTGGACCCCTGTTATTCCGCAGTATGGGGAGAATTTCATTATCTTTTGATTAAATCTCAGTCTTTTAGTGGTCCTGTATTTGGGAGATATGATCTTCACAGGTATTACTCCAGTGGTATAGATTTTTGCCTATTAGGAAATCTTTCTTGCATCTATACTATAACAGATTGGTGGAATTCCAGGAGATAAAGTACATGAAATTGTGGCACTCCTCTAAGACTGAGCCCCCAGGAGTTTCTCACTCTCATATTAGTTCACACTCAATATCCCACAATTTATCAAAATGACCATTAAGAGTTTCTAATAGTTTATGACTCTAGCGGTTTCTGTCCCAGGTCTATGTCTCTCTAAATATACCTATTTCTCCAGATTTGAGGGTGGAAATTTGCACTAAAACCTCTGTTCTCTATCAGATTCAGGAAAATTTACTGATGTTCTATTTGTCCAGGCTTACTTCAGTAAGTATGGGAATGACAGATTCCAAATTCCTTACATGTTGGAGCTGAAACAGGAAATACTTACAACTCACATCAAAAAAGTATGGCATTCTGATTCTCTCAAATAACTAAGCATTGAAACTCAACAGAATGATTGTATCAGTGTCTTAGTCTGTTTTCTGTTGCTATAACAGAATACCACAAACAGGGTAACGTGTGAAAAAATCTTTTTCTTACAATTTTGGGGGCTGGGAATCTCAATATTGTAAGGCTGCACCTGTTGAGGCCCTTCTTACTGAGTCATGACATGGCAGAGAAGCAGAAAGGAAGGAGAAGTAGGCACAGGAAAATGAGCAAAACGCAAGGGGCAGCCTTGCTTTATAACAACTCATTCTCCCAGCAACTAATCTAGTCTTGAGAGAGCAAGAACTCATGAGAATTAACCAAGTCCCATAAGAGTTGCATTAGTCGCTTTTAAAGAATAATTGCCTCTTAAGGCCCCACTTCCCAACATTGCCACACCAGGGACCAAATTTCCAACACAGAAATTCTGGGGACACACTCAAACCACAGCAATCAAATTCCTTCTTTATGCCATATAAGATGAGTAATCAACGGCTGATACTTGGTTTCCAGAACTAATATACTACAGCAACTTGATGCTTGGCCAGGATCCATCATAAGCTAAGAATCTTCATGATCATCAGTTATGTGACTCCTGAGTAGCAAGCAATTACAGGAAAGTAAGCTAGGGAAAAATAGCTGATTTTATATACATATATACACATATGTGTGTGTGTGTGTGTGTGTATGTATATATTTATATATTATTTATTATTTTTTACCACAGTTTTCATTTTTTGGTACTTCATTAGTTTTATAAAGGGCAATTTCAATGTGATATATTTCATCATGTTATTATTCAGATGCTTTCCAAAGGAAATGGCTTATTTTGTTTAGTAGCGAGGATATTTAATTACCACAAGCCTAAAGAGCATCCCCTTGTTATTTTTTTATGTAAGATTTTTCTGAAATAAAAAAATTTAAGTGCAAGTAGCTAAGAAGTTAGTATTTTGTTATACCTGAATTTTTCTTAAAGTAGATTTTATTTGAATTTCATTTTGTCTCCATTATAAAGCCTAAATTAGAAAGGAACTAATTACCTTGTCTATATTTCATAGAACAGCCATTAGCATTTTATAGGCACTTTTAGCTAATATAAACAGCATAAAAAAACATTTTAAAGAGGAAGGATTTTAGGTAAATTTAGATAAAGAGGTATTGAAATGTGGCTCTAAAGCTAATATGAAATTAATGGCTTTTTCTCCTCTTTTTGTTTGAAGATAAAGTAAAAATAGAAATGGAAATGATTTAATCCTATGAGGATGACCTTAACAGAACTCAGAATATTTTTATGGCTAAACTATCTCTATGGGATTATATTCTCTTTACTACAAATAAGGCTATCACACAGAAATCACTGCTTTTTAAAATAAAATATCAAGAGAATAGGATTCATGTGAGCTTTAGAGAGTAGGTATTTAGGGATTACAAATTTTAAAAATGACTTTTTAATCAGTAGAAAATATAAGCTGTCTTTGGTTACAAAAATGTTTCAATGAAGTTATGGAACAACTTTCTTATTTTGACCCTAAAACATTAATTCATGATAAATCACTTAGAGTATTCTATTATAGAAATGCAAGTTATTGGAAGAATGTTTGGAGTCAGAAGATATGGGCTTAGTAATAAATCAAATGCATTTTTCTTGTATTTAATTTTTCAAGATTAAAAATATTAATATTTTATGTTTGGAAAGGGTGTATAAATGAGGATATTCATGCACCACTGTGGCCCCATAGCATGTGAAAACATTAACATACATCCCTTCCACTTAGAAATATTTATTCTATGGAGAGAAAATGGACAAATGCCCAAAGACCTAGACATAAGAATATTCCCATGGCATGGCTTATTATAATAACACTAATATTTTTCTAAAAGAAAATAATCTAAATGTTCAACCACTAGCAAAAAGTTAAACAAATACTGATGAAAGGCTTGTTAGTCTTCAGAAATAATAATAAACAAATGGTCATTGACAGAAATATATTCATGATCTATTGTTAAGTGAAAAATGTATGTATGAGGCTTCTGGTTGCTGGTCTGGCATGCAAGGAGCTTGGAAGTCACCATTTTGTCCTAATGAGTAAAAAGCTGAACAAACTAAGCAATCAGCAACTCCTCTTAGATGATGAGAGAAGTGAGGTCACAGTGCAAACTACTGCCCCCCAAATTGGAGAGACAGGTAGATATAGAGCTTTACAAGCTACAGACCAGAAACCCATGAGCAGAAATTTCCATGGGAACTAATATTTGAATATGAAAATCTGAACTGTAATTGAGAAATTGCTGGAGGTTCAGTATGGACACATCTGAGAGTTTAGTACTCCAGGGGGGCTCAGACACCTGCCCCTGCACTTTGACTTTTATGAGTTTTATGTCAAGATTTCTTACCAGGTTCTAATATCTGAGAAAAATCCCCTAGGGATTCTAACACTAGGGAAAGAAACGTAAACATTTTGAAATACATCTGAGCATTGTGTTCTTCTTTAAGAAGTCCTGCACTTAAGAGAAACTATTTTGCCAGAGCTGTTTTTTATCCCCCCATCTTAATTTACCTGGGGGAAGGTATATACCCAACTGCTGTACCCTCTAGCCATTCTGTCTCACCTAAGGGAGAAAAAAAAAGTACTGAGAAGTACTGCTGAAGTTCACGGACCAGGAACATGGGCTCACCAAAAGACCGAAACCTGCTAATAGGACTATAGAATGCTTCCCCTCCCCCCACAGAATTCAAAACAACAGGGAAGTTGATAGCAATAAAATCCTATATTAAAGAAGAAAGATTTTAATTAATAACCTAAAATTATACCTCCAGGAACACTGCCAAACATATTTTGTGAGGTTAGCAGTACTCTGATACCAAAAACAGACAAGACACCTCAAAAAAGAAAATTAAAAGCTAAGATCAATGATTGACATAGATGCAAAAATCCTCAACAAAATACTGGCAAACTGAGTCCAACAAAAAATTAAGAGAATCATACTCCATGACTAAGGGTGATTTATCCCAGATATGCAAGGGTGGTTCAAAATTTAAAAATCAAATTATGTGACCCACAGTATTAATAGAATAAAGAATAAACATAACATGATCATCTCAACAGATGCAAAATGGTAAAACTGCAATGTGGTAAAATTCAGTGCACTTTCTTGATAAAAACTCTCAATAAACTAGGAATAAAAAGAAATTATTTGTATATAATAGAGACCATATTTTAAAAGCCCACAGCTAACATACTTAACAGTGAAAAACTAAAAGCTTTTCCTTTAAAATCAAGAACAAGACAAGGATACCCACTCTCACAACTACTATTAGACATAATGCTCGAAGTCCTAGCTAGAGCAAATAGACAGGAAAAAGAAGTAAAATTCATCAAAATAGAAAGAAAAAGTAAAATCGTCCCTGCTGCAGATGGCATAATCATGCGTGTGTGTGTGTGTGTGTGTGTATGTTAAAAATCATATGTATGTTAAAAACCCTAAAGACTTCACAATTAAAGCTGTTAGAAATAATAAATTAATTCAGTAAAATTGTAGAATACAAAACCAACATGCAAAATCAGTTGTACTTCTATATACTAACAATGAAATATCTGAAAAAAGAATCTATGTAAACAATCCTATTAAAAATAGCATCAAAAGAATAAAATAGGAATAAACTTAAGTCAGGAGCTAAAAGTGTTATATACTAAAATCTAAAAAACGGTGATGAAATAAATTAATCAAGGAACAAACAAATGGAAAGACATCTCCTATTCATGGATTAAAAACCCAAAGCAGTATCTATCAAATCCCAGTGGCATTATTTTACAGATATAGAACCAATTCTAAAATTAATATGCAATCACAAAAGACTCTGAATAGCCAGATCAACCTTGAGAAAGTAAAATAAAGATATAGACATCACATTTCCTGATTTCAAAATACAGTACAAAGCTCCAGTAATCTAAACAATATGTATGGTACTGGCATAAGGTTGAATACCTAGGCCACTGGAACAGATTGGAAAGCCCAGAAATAAATCTATATATCTACAGTCAATTGATTTTTTAGAAAGGTGCCAAAAATACACAATGAAAAAAAGAACATCTCTTCAACAAATGGTGTTGAGAAAACTGGAATCCACATGTAAAAGAACGAAGCTGGATCCTTACATTACACTGTACACAAAAATCAATTCAAAAAATTCCAAACTGGTCCCATTTGTTTATTTTTGTTGCTGCCACGGTTGCCTTGGGGGTCTTTTTCATAAATTCTTTGCCGAGGCCAATGTCTGAAAGAGTCTTCCCAACATTTTCTTCCAGAATTCTTAGGTTTCACTCCTTAGGTTTAAGTCTTTTATCCATAATGAGTTGATTTTTGTGAGAGGTAAGAGGTGAGGATGTAGTTTTAATCTTCTGCATGTGGATATCCAGTTTTGCCAGCACCACTTATTGAATAGAGATTCTTTTCCCCAGTGTATATTTTGGTCTGCTTTGTTGAAGATTAGATGACAATATGAGGATGGCTTCATATCCAGGATCTCTGTCCTATTCCAAAGGTATATATCTCTGTTCTTGTGCCAGTACCATTCTTTTTTGGTTGCTATAGCCTTGTAATAAAGTTTGAAGTCTGACAGACTGATGCCTCCCAATTTTTTCTTTTTGCTTAAGATTGCTTTGCCTATACAATGTCTTCTCTGGTTTCATACAAAGTGTAGCATTATTTTTTCTAAATCTTTAAAGAATGATGGTGGTATTTTGATGGGATTGCACTAATTCTGTAGATCACTTTAGGTAGTAGGGGCATTTTAACAATATTGATTCTACCAATCCATGAACCTGGTAGGGATTTCCATTTGTTTAGATTTTCTAAAATGTCTTTTCTCAGTGTTTCATAGATCTCTCTATATATGTCTCTCGCCTCCTTCATTATATATATGTTCCTAAATATTTAATTCTCTTTGATACTATTGTGAAAAGTGTTGCATCCTTTATTTGATTTTCAGCTTGATTGTTATTAGTGTATGTGAATGCCACTGATTTATGTGCATTAATTTTGTATCTTGAGACTTTACTAAATTCATTTATCAATTCCAGGAGTCTCTTGGTTGAATCCTTGAGATTTTCTAGATATAATAGCATATCATCAGCAAAGAGTGAGAGTTTAACCTCTTCTGCCCCCATTTGACCTCTTTTGCACCCATTCACAAGACTTGGCCCAGGCCATGGAGAGAGATGACAGACATTTAGCAAGTATGTGTGAAGAATTTATTGTAAGGAAAGTTTAAGGGAGCAAAGAGAAAGTATATTTCCTAAGAAGAAATAGATCTGTCCTGTGAATGAAGAAGACACTGTCCTCTTCTATGTTTCTTTTACATGTTAGTAGTATATGTTGATATAAAAGTCAGTTATAATTATGTATAATATGTTGCAGGTTTTGGGGTCTGGATTTTTCCAGGTATGGACATAACTTAAACGTTATGTTCCAGACTTTCCTTTCTCCTATATGTGTGATGGGGAAAGTCACTGTTTATGGTGTTTATCTTCTGATTGATGGTCGCTGTTCTATTGTCTAATTAGCCCATTCTTTAAGACTGAAATAACTTTTTCTCTGATTATTTTTTGGTAACTATTTCCCTCTTATTGTTTTTCTTTAACTGTTTCCTCCTTCTTGTTTTTCTGCTCCTATCATTCCATTATCTCTTGTTTTTCTGTCCATAACACTGTGTTTCAATTTTTAAAAAATGCATCCCCAGCAGATCAATACAACTATTATATTAACATGATATATTTATAGGCTCCTTTGCTTTCGTGGTAACTGAGAAAGTACGAGCGGAAAATTTGGTTGCATAGTACAATTTCAAGATCAATCTCTCTCCAAGGTAAAAGTTCTAGAATGCCTAGAATTGATTTCCTGAGACTATTCCAAACAACATGCCTGATGGATAAGGTTGGATTCAATGGAGATTCAATAGAACTTTCAAAATGCAAATGGAGAGTAAAAATTCCATTAATCATTCAACTGTACTCTGAACTCAGGCCAAAGGAGTTCTAAAACTGGTCATAACTCAGTTTTAGACACTGGAATGCTTTACGGAGATTGCCATGAAATATAAAACATTTTAATTAAATAGAAACCTACCACCAACAACCACCACCATCACAAATTTGGAATGATGAGCTACCATTCTTATGGCAATCCTGGGATGAGTAGAGGAAAGGATCTAACATTCAAAAACAGTATATTTTCTCTCAATTTTTTTCAAATCCTGAATTCATTCATTCATTCAATATTTATAGAGTGACAGCTTTATAATGTGGGAAGTACTGGGGATAGTTAGACTTCATATTTGTTCTTAGAAATTTCCAAATAATCAAAGTAGATAAATAAAAACATGACTACCATAAAACAATGAGTATCATGAACAATTATGAACAGAGACACAGGGCTAAGTAAGTCCGCTGCGGAAAAAATAACATATGTATATATGGCGAAAATATCCCACAAAAGGTGGGATAAGATGCAAACAAGTGAAAAGTTTGGAGGTTTGTGTTAGAAAAGAAGTAATATGTTTCTTCTTTGACTATTGAAATTAAGGAAGAGATGAATTTTATAATAAAGGGTGTATTTGAGTGCTAAGGAGCAATTTTGAGACTCTCACAATAAATGACAAAAAAGATAAAATATGAATCTGCCTGCTGAATGTGATAGAAAAAGGAAATTGGATTGATATTTAGAGGAACACGAGAATGATTTTAAACAGCACACAGTGGAATCCACAAACAATGGAAACTTGGACCAAAAAAAAAATCCATGGTGTGTGAAAAAAAGGATTACTAAGAAGTAATGAATGATTCAAGAATTTTGACAATGTAATGGGAAACAATCAAATTTTTATATAATTAGCCAAAGAATTAGAACAGATGCAATAAATGCTAGATTTTTACCAGTACTAAGGATTGGAAAGGTCAGTAGGCTTTAGGTTTACTAAAGAATAAGTGAATTAAAGACAGTAATGAGGGCATTATTAAAATGACTGATGATAGAATCCATCCTGGGAAAGAAGGGGTTGAATGGGAGAGAAGGGTAGGAAATAGAGTAACAACCTGGGAGACCGGGATGAGATTTAGTAACTAGGGATCATAATTGAGGCATGGACATTTTTAGTTGGTCAAAGGGATGGAAAGAAATGACAATGTAGGTGTTTATATTCAGAGAAGTGAATTGCAGAGCTGGGAAGTTAATCAGTTTCAAGTACAGCTTTTTCATTAAGTACTTTGACACACTGAGAATGATGAAACCTGTGTGACCAAGATAACCAAATGTGTTGATAATTAAGTTATTGAGGGTAAAAAGAGCAGGGATAAAAGAATAATGAGGAGTGTGACACTGAATTCACTGAAGACCCTGAAGAGATTTCATGGAGGGCAATGGCTGTTTGTAAACATTGGCCTAAGGTAGGAAATCCATTCATTTATTCTAGAAATATTTATTGCCTGTCCTGTTCCTGACACACTTTCAACAGTGAACAAATATATATGAAATCCATGCTCTCAAAGAATATGCATCCTAATTGGAGAGACAGAAAACAAACAAGCAAATACAGTAATATATTAGGTTTTGGTAAGAGCTATGAAGAAAAATAAAGCAGCATTTTTATATTGTGATATTATATGAATTTATGGAACCCCTCAAATAGAAGATAGCTTGTAACATTGGGGCTGAGATTCGAAGGAAGAAACAAGAAAGAAAGCAATGTCAATATCTGTAAGAATAACATTTCAGACAATGAAGAAAGCAAGTCATAAATTCTGAAGGCAGAAACATAATAGAATTGTATGATAGATAGCAAAGAATCAAATGTAACTTGTGCACAGAGAGCCTCTAGGGCATGGGATCAAAGGTAGAGGTTAAAGTGAAGAAGAAAGAAGGAGGAACAGTATTGAGCTTTTTAGCTCAAAATAATGGCTTTGAATTTTAGTGAATTGGAAATATGGCAGCCTAAATAGTAGACTATAAGAAGAGAATGAAATCAGAAAGACCAATTAGGATAGTAACTTAATAATCCATTGGGCAATTTTGGTGTCTTAGACTAGGAACGGCATGGTGAAAATGATGAAAAATGGTTGGAAACTAGATAAAGATTACTGAGGAATGTGATGTGGGGGCAGCAAGACAGAGAAAGAAAATGTCAATGTTGACCCTAAAGATTTTGGTTCAAACAGCTAGAAGAATGTAGTTGCCACTGAGTTGGAGTATCCTGGGGGATGGGCAGTTTGAGGTTGGGGGAAAAAATCAATAATTCATTTTTTGTTCATGTTAAGTTTGAGCGAGATATGACCAAGAGGGCCTTAAATTTCCCTCAGGTTGACTAAATTTTAGACAAGTTTCTTTCTAACTGTAAGCCCCTAATATTCTTTTTAAAATAACATTTACTTTAGATAATTTCCAAGAAAAAACTTTCTCTGCCTCTTTCAGATGCAAATCTTCACAACCCAGAAATGTCTTTCTCAAACATCTGGAAACTATCCCTTTGAAATATAATCATTAAGAGAGATAGCACGTATAGGTCATCCATGTTGTTTCAAATGACAGGGTTTCATTTGTTTTTATGGCTGAGTAGTATTCCACTGTGCAATATACACCACACTGTGTTAGTCATTCATCCATTAAGGGTCACTTTTTGAATACCACTGTAACAAATATGGGAGTACAGATATCTCTTTGACATGTTGATTTTATTTCCTTTGGATATATATACCTACTAAAGAGACTTTTTGATCATATGGTAGTTGTATTTTTAATTTTTGGAGGAAACTACATATTTTTTTCGTAGCCTCATAATGAAAAAGTACAGTATATTAGAATACCTATGTAGACAACAGAAAGAATTTGGAGTCTAAAAGATCTCATTTGTCTTTGGTTAGTGAATGGTGCCAATTTGTTTATCAGCCTTTAGGGACCAATAAGAACAAAAGGTGGATACAGACCATGTGTTTCTCATGAGGCAGTAAACATCATTTGTGATGGTTAAACAGTTTGGCCAATACAATGTAATCTTTCGAGTTTCTGCAGGATATTAGACGTAATATATACACTACACTGGGTGTTTAGAGGAATGTTGTGGGAAAGGAAACAGATTGATAAGCTTCAGGGAGGAAAAAAAAGACAATTATTTAGAAGGAATACACATCTGAATTCAGAAGACAGGAAGAAACAAGGAGCTAAGGATGCTGGTTTGTCATTCACAACTCTCTGGAGTGCAGTAATTGAATTCGAGAGCAAAAAGAATATCTGAACAGGGAAAAAAGGCTGCTGCTGAAACTCATTGTTGGAATGTAGACTTCCACAGCAAGTAAGCTTCTTCTGTTCCCATAGGAACCCATATCCTCCAGCCCCAGCCTGACTAAGCATTTGAGACATATCTTCCACAGCTTCATGAGAAATGCATGAGTGAATCGAATCTGTTCCCACTCTTTCCATATCCAGCAGCTGCAATTTCTCTCTTGTGTGTATTTTCTCTTTTGCTTATTTTCATTATCTCTTTCTTTTTTCTCTTGTTTGGATGTTTCATCTTGTATACATCCTTTTAATTTTACACTTTTATTTTCTCAATAACTTTCTAAATTCTGTGTTGGCATTTAAATGAAACTTGTATTTGTCATTTTAAGTAGATTTGGAAGAATTAGAAAGGACAAGAAACCTAAGCTTTCAAAGAGATGATCTAAACAGCTTTAAAAGAACATCAGCCTGCAGTATGGTGAGGTAACTCTGAAACTGGGATAGCTAGAGATTGAACCCAATCTCTAGGGAAGAATCTAAGTGCCTTTCCTCAAATTTCACATGGAAATTCATTGATGAGAATCAGCCAGGAATGGCCAGCTTTGCTTTCTGGAGAATATGTGATCTCATTTGATTTGCTGCTTAGATTGCCTGCAAAACGTCCCCCAGATTATTTGATGGTTTAGTGCTTGGCCTTGTTGCACTATTAATAACTCCATTATCCAGTGATCTGTGGCTATTCCATATACAGTCTGACTTTGTCTAACACACCAGATTCAAGTGCAGTTTTTACATAGTTGGAAATAAAAATATTCAAATACTGTCATCTGTATGGCCAATTGATGTGATTTTTAAGCATTGGTAGAATTGAGAATAATGTGCTGAAGGAATATGAACCAGGTCCGGAGTCAATAGCTTATACAGCTCAACAAATTCTCACTTCTTGAATACAATGATATTTTTGTCTGAATGTACATTGTAACTGTGGCAGTGGGTGCGTGAGGCTCAAGATTTCTTGTTATCTCTGACCATATAATGACTGAAAGGTAGGCTACAAGAGTGTACCTTAGATTGGAAGTTGGTTATTTGTTTCAGCCTTTAGCTGCATTTAGAGCACCTCATTTCCTTTCTTGTAACTGGTAATAGTTTTGTTGAGAGGCTATATCTCGTGCTTGAAAATGAAGAGTTGGGAGTTTACTTGGATTGTGTTCAAATATCATTTTACTATTACCTCTCCAAGTGCCCTGGGAAATTTAAGCTCTCTACATCTTATTTTCTTCCTTTTTAAAGCAGGGGCTTAAAATAATATATGCAGAAAGCATATAACATTCATAGAGTTATTCTCATGATCAAATGAGTTATTACCTGCCAATCACTTGGAGCAGTTGTAGAACACTGCAAGGACCTACTACATGTAAGCTATTAGTGTTTTTATTGCTTTTTTCTATCACTTGCATCTTAGCAGGCAGGATGTCTTTGGTGATTTTTGTCTTACTCAGAATACAACCCATTAAAATAAACACTTGCATACAATGTACTCTTCTGAAGATTTACACAGATTTTACTGTAGTAGTCTGGGTGTTGCTTATGGCAAGGTGATGTTTACCATCTTCCTTTCTACAAATTTCTGCCGTATATCAATGTTATAGTCACCATTTCACAGATACATAAGCTATATGTGGAAAAGTAACACGTATGGATCAAGGTTGCCCATTAAGTTAAGTCATGAGAGCTCTTCTCATAGCTAACATTTTCAGTCCTCTTGGGGAAAGATTTTGGCCTGATGTATCAAGAACCTAGTTTGGTAAAGAAGACTCTAAAACAAAACAGGTCATTTTTTTGGATGGTGTTCTTATGGCCAATTTTGTATTTTATTATCATTATTGTCATTATGATAACAATAAAGGAGGTCAGTTCATTTTCTTTTTTTCCCTATTTATTTGTGTGTTTGTCAGCTAGGGATGTCATAACAAAATATCACAGACTGGGTGGCTTAAACAATGAGAATTTATATCTGACAGTTCTGGAGATCGAAAAGTCCATGATCAAGATGTCAGCTGATTAAATTTTTCAGTGAAAGCTCTCTGGGAAAGTAGACAGCTACTTAGTCACTATGTTCTTATAACGGGGGTAGGGAGGAAGAGAGAGAGAGAAAGAGGAGAAAGTGCAAACTCTTTGGTGACTCTTGTTAGATTGGCACTAATTACAAGGGCCCAACTCTCATGATCTCATCTAAACCTAATTACCTCATGAAGGGTCCCATCTACAAAAGTTACAACATTGGGACTTAACAAATAAATTTAAGGGCAGAGCTATTGTGGAACTTGGGATTCAGGAGGATTCTATGTTTTTTAGCCAGGAAATATGGTATAAAATATGAGCATCAATCCTACTGAGAGAGATTTAGTAAAAATTAAGTATGGTTTAAATGCAAGAACTCCCAAAAGGTTCTCATGAGAGGACAGAATCATGAAGTAGACACAGCCTTCAACAGAGATGTGTTGTCATAAAATATTGTGACACATACCTATAAAAGTTGACAGGTCCCTATAAGGTATTATAAATCCTGAGTTTCTTAAATTCCCTCTTTCTCAAACCTAGTCAAACACTAGAGTCTGAAATTACCAATGTGGGAGTCACACATTTCTTTGGGTTAATATTGTGCCTCCCTAAAAGTTCTTCTAAAATGTGAATATATTCCCTAGAGGACAGGACATAGTAACTCTCAAGCATAGGAAATTTCTCCTGGACAAGAGAGAATTGGAGAGTAGGAGACCTGGCTAATGGAATACAGCATTTTTAAGTCTGGAGTTGGAGGGAGAAGAGAAGGGCCAAGGGCACAACTTTAGAGAGTCCCATTAGAATCCTGTGGAAGGCCAGGAACAGGATGGACAAAATGAGACCACCAAGGCGCAAAGTGGTGCCTAAAAAATAATAAGAGCCCCTTCCTGGGTATTTTGTTTATAAACGTTTCACACATAAAAATAACCTAATGGCCACCAATTTTCCAGTTCTAGGGAACCATCATAACCAACTCCATGACTATCACTATTTTTTTTCGGATAAGCAAAAAGAAAAGTTAGAGATGTGGAACTGAATTTTCCTTTAGCAGAAAATTTAGATAGTGATAATTAGGTGAGGAAAGTCCTTAAAAAAGAAAAGCATACATTTTGGGAATATTGAGAAAATAATTTACAATTGTGATATTATTATTATATATATAGGAGAAGGAAGGACGTAGACCTACATGGGTAATAGCGGTATTGAATTTCTTTTCCATAATAATTTTTTGTCAGCTTATTCTTCCACCAATAAAACTCAAAACAAAGTAAATGAAATATAAATTTCCCCCTCATCTTTTCCTCATTACTTTAAGATATCTGTGAATCATTCTTCAACATATAAAAATATTTATAAGGCCACTGTCTTGAAGACATCACAGTTTTAAAAACAAATATGAATTTACATAGCGAATAAAGGTGATTTGTCCAGATTCTTGAATGAAAGGAAATGGTTAATAGCCTGGTGAATTAATCTGTACATGAATATAGCAGTTATTGCATAAAAATGGCAGGGGGGAGGGGGGAGGAGGAAGAGGGGACAGGTATATACATACACAAAGAGTGCAATGCGCACCACCCGAAGGATGGACATATTTGAAACTCGGACTTGGGGGGAAGGAGGGGCAAGGGCAACATACGTAACCTAAACATCTATACCCCCATAATATGCTGAAATAAAAAAAAAACACAGTTGGGTAATGATATTTCGTTTATGTTTATCTGATGGATCCATGATCTTTATACTGGCATGAGGAGATGATATTTATGATAACAAAGGAGATGATTTTTTAAGACAATTATTCACAGAGGTAAATGTTGAGTAGACTTCAAATCTGAATGATTAAAAGTATAAAATCACAGGTGAGCTATATAATACCCAATTTCTATGCACACTTGCTGCAAACATACATCTTTTTATTTATTTTCAGTTCACCATATTTGACAGAGCTTCAGTGTATTGAAATCAGGCACTATGTTTTTTGCCAAAACATGAAGCATATGAAAACACACCCTTTAGCAGAAACCTCAATATTGGATATGCATTAAACATTATTGTTGATATGTTTATAATTTACCGTGCATTTCCTAGTAATTAAGGGTGGTATTTCATTCAGTTCATTTAAGATTATAGTTGTAAGAATTAGCTAAAATGTATTCAAATCCTTTTAAAGCTCCATTTGTTCAAGCATAGAATACTTAAAAGTAAACAGATCCAAACACTTGCAATGTATTAAGAGGGCTGGAAATTATATATTATTTATTTATGTTTATTAATTTCAAGGACCAGAATTTTCTTAAAAAGGAATTCTTTTGATTTATGTGCATTTTAAATTATTAGCATTACAAAATGATACTTTTATTAACAATTACAGAAAGTCACTCTATAAATCTTAAATTGTTTCCAATAAATGAGAAGACCTAAATAATCACTACTCAGTTAATTAATTTACAACTAATACTTCATCTCAAAAGAAAATGGGCTTAATGTGGGAAAAATAATAAAAATGAAATGCTCATATCCAAATTCATTGTAAAGTTTCTTCATAATTTTAGTTTTACCAGAAGTTATGTTGTAGCATTAGCAAATTGGAGCATGAAATAGTAAATACCAGCTGTAGGGGTTTTGGTAACTTCCTAACTTCGTAAATATTAACCACTCAAATATTTATAGTGTTATTTTTGTTACAACATCAAGTTATTAATATTTCGGCATGGTAATAATCCAACTAAAATGTAGTTTTTCCAGTTAAAATGAAAGTAATGAAAATATCTTTTCAATTAATGACAGTATTGCCCAATATCAGAAATTACAACTAATTGACAATTCCTGTAAAGCAGGATTTCTCAACTATGACACTATTGACATTTGGGGTGAATAAGTCTTTGCTGTTGGGTGCTGTCCTAAGATTGTAGGATGCTTAGCAGCATCTCTGGCCTCTACCCACTAGATGCCTACCCAGTAGTGCCCAGTAGTACTGGACAGAGTGCCCTCTACCCAGTAGTGCCTCCTTCCAGTTGTGACAACCAGAAACATCTCCAGACGTTGCCAGGTGTCCTCTGGGTTGAGGGGTGGAGTATCACCACTGGTTGACGATCACTGCTTTGAGAATATAAATGTATCCAATTCTTAGGTGGTAAATACTTTAATCTTTTGTGGTTAGGTTGACCTAATAATAGACTTAAGTTTTATGGTCCTGAGTCACATTTCTTTTTAAATAATATTATCTTATTTGACACATTCTGAATGTAGTCTAGTAGAGTGCAATGTGCCCCATTTCTCCACATTACTAATTTTTATGACTTAGTATTTTAATAGTTCTATAAATCAGACTGGCTCTTTTGTTTGCTATATGTGCACTTTACAAAAATTATATAAAATTCAGCCAGCCAATGTCTCTTCAGTGGGCAATTCAAGCCATTTACATTTATTGAAAGAATTGATAAGAGAGGTGTATTTCTTGTTCATTCTGTTGGGTTGAACTTTGTTGCTTTGTTTTATCTCTTGAACCATTTTGGTATCTGGCCTTCAACCTTTAGCTTTTGGGTAATTTTACATCGGTAAGTGTTTATTGTGCTGATCCATGAATAATGCAGTTCTGAGTACTTCGGGGCAGGCTTTTGTCTTGCCAAATTCCCTCCGTGTTTGCTTGTCTGAGAAGCTATTTATTTTTCTCACAAATGAACCTAGTTTCATAGGATACAAGATTCT
>CAUYSK010018822.1:0-24749 GCA_963575035.1 Avahi laniger
AAAAATATATAGAAAAAATTAGCCGGGCATGGTGGCACATGCCTGTAGTCCCAGCTACTCGGGAGGCTGAGGCAGGAGGATTGCTTGAGCCCAGGAGTTTGAGGTTGCTGTGAGCTAGGTTGACGCCACGGCACTCTAGCCCGAGCAACAGAGTGAGACTCTGTCTCAAAAGAAAAAAAAGCCTTCAGTTGTCACATGCATTCCACAAATACTTTTTGAGTGCCTGTATCAGTGGGCACTGAAATTGTGCGTAGCCAGCTAGGCAGTGGGGAGTGCGGAAACCTCCTTGGGGAAGGGCCCTTTTTAAGGCCAGGCACAGAGACAAAGAAGTGAAGAGTGTCCTGGGGAAGAGGGACAGGAAGTATACAAATACGTGGCCACTGATTCTTCAATCAATAACTATAAATATGTCTGATTATGTTAATATAACCTTATTCTAACAGGAGTATCAGAGTGCATTTTCATTCCTGAGGACCCTTTCTCTGGTATTAAGACAAATTTTCTCTAGCCTTCAGTATGAAATAAATTCCACTTTGCTGCATTTCTGCTGGAGCTGAAGAATCACAGTGGATAAGAGTGTCGCGCCTATTTCAAAACGGTATATATGGAGTCTCTGGCGGTTCGGTGTATTTAACTTGTTTCCTCGTAATTGTGGCTTCAAGATATTCTTTCTTGCTCGGGTTCTGAATTGTGACTTACCCGTTCTCAGTAGAAATATTAAATCTGGGAAAACTTTCTAAAACCCATTTTTATCGTAATTTTTCTTATTGAATTTTAGATGTAGCTTTAAGATGATTTGGTAAGAGAAGGAAAGGTGGCTGTTAAACTCAGATTGAAGCAATTTAAAATTTTATAGGCAGTTATATTTGATATAGAATTTCTCAGCGTATTCTAAGGTGGAAAAAGCTTGGCCCTCCAGAAGGGAAGAAATAGGTGTTGCGTTGTGTCCACCTCACTGGTTCCACAGGACTCCCGCACCGCCCAGCCCTGCCCGGCTCCTCCTGGGGTGTCCACCTGCCTCCGCCCGAGGCCCTGGGACGTGCCGTGTCCTGAAGGACAGGCCTCGTGTTGCAGTAGGGCCCCCCCAAGGACTGGCAGCGTTTTCAGATTAGACTTCAGTTTTCTTTATTTAATTTCTTGATACCCGCCTCCCATCCAATTAAGCTTAGCTGCGATCCTCTCGAAGATGTATATTCCTAAAAACTTTAATCTGGAATTAACATTTTCCTTAATAAAGACAGTCATCTCTGCCTATATTTTAAAGTTCTGTTTTTAACTGACATATAATTGTACATATTTATGGGGTGCAGATGTGATGTTTCGATACGTATGTACAATTCTTTTGCTCAGAATTGCTTTGGCTATTTGGGCTCTTTTTTGGTTCCATGTGCATTTTACAATTGTGTTTTCTAATTCTGTGAAACATGATGTCGGTATTTTGATAGGGATTGCATTGAATCTGTATTGCTTTGAGGAAGTGTGGTCATTTTAACAATATTAATTCTTCCAGTCCACGAACATGGCATGTTTTTTCCATTTGTTTACGCCATCTACAATTTCTTTCATCAGTGATTTGTAGTTTCCCTTACAGAGATCTTTCACCTTCTTGGTTAAACATGTTCCTGGTAATTTTTTTGTGTGTTTAGCTGTTGTAAATGGGATTGCCTTCTTGATTTGGTTCTCAGCTAGACTGTTACTGGTGTGTAGATACACTATATTGATTTTGTATCCTGAAACTTTACTGAATTCATTTATCAAATCTAAAAGTTTTTTTGGTAAAATCTTTAGAATTTTTCAAATATAAGATCATATCAGCAGGAGGGATAATTTAACTTCCTTTTTTCCAAATTGCAAAATTGGCCCATTTTTTAAATTGAGTATTTTTTTATAGTTCAGTTTTAAGAGTTCTTTGTATATTTTGGATAACACTCTTTTGCAAATATTTATCAGTTATGTTTTTTGCAAATGTTTTCTCCCAGTTCGTGGCTTGTCTTTTCATTGTCTTGACAGTGTCTTTCACAGAGCATAAAATTTTAATTGGAATGAAGTCCAGCTTGTCGAGTCTTTCCTTCATGGATCATGCCTTTGGCGTCATGTCTAAAAAGTCATTGCCAAACCCAAGAGCATCTAGATTTTCTTATACATTATTTTTAGGAGTTTTATAGTTTTGTGTTTTACATTTAGGTCTGCGATCTATTTTGAGTTAATTTTTAATTTTCATAAAGGGTACAGGGTGTGTTTGGATTCATTTCTTTTGCATGTGCATGTCCAGCTGTTCCAGCACCATTTGTTGAAAGGACTTCATTTTTCACCATTGTATTGCCTTTGTACCTTTGCCAAAGATCAACTGACGGTATTTATTTGGGTCTATTTCAGAGCTCTCTATTGATCTATTTGTCTGTTCTTTTGTCCACACTGTGTTGACTACTCTGGCTTTACAGTGAGTGTTGAAGTTGAGTAGTACCATCCTCCAACTTTTTTCTTCTTCAGTATTGAGTTGACTATTCTGGGTGTTTCGCCTCTCCATATAAACTTCAGAATCAGTTTGTCAACATCCACAAAATAACTTGCTGGGATTTAGATTGGAATTTTATTGAATCTATAGATCAAGTTCAGAAGAGCTGGCACCTTGACAATATTGAGTCTTCCTATCCATGAACACAATATATCTCCATTTATTTAGTTCTTTGATTTCTTTGAGCAGAGATTAGTAGTTTTCCTCATATAGACCTTATACATATTTTGTTAGATTTATACCTAAGTGTTTCATTTTGGGGGGCTGTTAATATAAACGGTATTACATTTTTAATTTCACATTCCACTTGTTCATTTCTGGTACAAGTGATTTGTTTTTCACAAGATATTTCTAGTGTAGTCTTTTGAGTAAGAAGGGCTATCATCTGCAATTATTTTGGAAGTTATTCATCCTTTCCTTTCCACTGCTGAAAGAATGATGACTTTTAAAAATGAAGATTTACTGTGAACTTCTTATAATAACACAGACTTTAGCCATAAGACTCCAGAAAAAAACCTTCACTTTGGGTACTTCATTTTAAAATGGGTGTGGACCATTTTTAAAAACGGCTGTATTTTCATTTTTTTAAAAGCTGCAGGATAAGCTATAAGTCATGTAACACACCGCATGCAAGGGACACCCTCAGATCCTGCTGCATTCATCACGAGCTGTTCCTGGGAGGAGCTGAGCCAGGCCTGGGACCAGCTGGGGACCACGCCCCTGTCTCTCCAAGACCTGGTCTCACAGGGGCTATTCTAATTCTCTCCAACCAGGGACCTCTGAGCTGACCCCAGTGACCAGCTGCAGCTGGTATGAAAGGTTAGTTCTGAAAGATCACACGACTTTTCCTACGTGTCTCCTCTTTTCCCCAGTGATAAGGAACTGGGGACACGGGCAGGGCCCACTCGCATAGGAAACATTCAGTAAATGTTTTGTAAAAGAGGAAATAAAATAGGTGTCTGGCTTCAGATAGCTCAAAAGGGAGAAAGCACGGAAGTTTTTGTTCATTGTTGGGTAAGAACAAGAGCAAGAAGAGATAAGAAAACAATGATTTTAAAAAGATACTTTACAGAAGTAGTGGATTCCTTTACGGTCACTTGTTTGTAAAAATTGCTTTATTCTATGAATAAATTTAAGTGGCCACATTTTAAATATTCTCTCTTAGTATTTTCATGGTTAGGCACTTAGTACCTAGGCAGTAGAGACATCTGCTCACTGAATAGATATCATCGCACAGAGTAAAGGCACTCAGACAATCCCATTTGCTTCTCTGATGAACGCAAAGGGGAGGGAGTGGAGGGCAGGAACATGCAGAGAATGGTGTCGTGGCTGAGCCCGCGGCGTGTGCCTCCTTGCAGTATAAATGGCAAGCATGTCTGCGTAACTAAATGGGAAGGATTGCTTCTAGCACGGAAAAATTGTCCTTAAAACTGTTTCCTTATAAATACATTAGCATAATTTTAGCATATCATTTTTTTTTTTTTGAGACAGAGTCACACTGTGTTGCCCGGGCTAGAGTGCCGTGGTGTCATCTTAGTTCACAGCAACCTCAGACTCCTGAGCTCAAGCGATCCTCCTGCCTCAGCCAAGTAGCTGGGACTACAGACAGGCGCCACCATGCCCGGCTAATTTTTTCTATATATTTTTAGTTGTCCAATTAATTTCTTTTGATTTTTTTTTTTAGTAGAGACGGGGTCTCGCTCTTGCTCAGGCTGGTTTCGAACTCCTGAGCTCAAACAATCCACCGGCCTCGGCATCCCAGAGAGATAGGATTACAGGCGTGAGCCACCGCGCCCGGCCCTGGCATATCATTTTTAATGTTAAAGAAGAATAAGACTCGGCATTATTTTGAGAGGGTATATGCATTAGTTTTTAGGGTATTTTGGGGAGCAAAACTGTTTCATTTCAATAAGGATTTTTAATAGTGGAACTTTTATTTTTGGAACAGGCTCTTCCATTTGTCTTTCTGATACTGGCTTTCTAGACAAAAATTTGGGCATGTCATTTAACTTATTAGAATAGTATATTTGACTACAGTGCCCTTCTGTGTAGCCAAGGAGGGCTAATAAGAAGAAATGGAAAACTGTAAGATAAACTATCAGGGAACAGTGATTCTGAACAGAGGAGAACTCTAGATTAGGAGTTCCTAACATGAGGACCATAGATAAGCTTCAGGGGGTTCAAGAACCTCTTGGAATTTCCTGGAAAATCCTGAGTGTATGTTCATCTAGGGGGAGGTTCCCTAGTTTCGGTCTTGACCCAGAAGGTTAGAATCATTCTTGTAATGTTTGTCACAGTGGACTGACTTATGCTGCAGTAACGTGGTGGCCCTGAGATTTCAGTAGCTTAAAACCAGAGCTGTTTCTCACTCTAAGTTACTTCTCCTTTCAACTCCTGTCGGTCAACATGTATTTGTTTGGGGCTTGCTCTGCTCAAACTAGGACCCCAGGGAGGGAAGGATCAGGTCCCCTGAACTTCACATATCCTCACCTCTAAGCAAGTTCTTCACTTCTCCTCATCCATGAGACTCTCACCCTCATTACAAAGAAACAACCCTGGTGGGAAAGTGATAGCATAGTTGAGAACACAGATTCCAGAAAAGCTGAAACAAATAATTTGAAATGTTTCTGTTAGTGTCTTGCGGGGGTTGGGGGTAGGCGGCAGGGAGGGATGGGGGAGATACCTTATTTCTGAGGTTAGCTTAGGAATTTGAATACTTCAGTTTACATTCCAGAAAGCATCATAATATACTCCTTATCTATACTTTGTCTATTTTCAAGTGGAAATGGGTAGCTTATAATAAGAAATCACTGTTACAATAAAGATAAAGGCAAAGATGAGAACAGGAAAAGGAGGCTGATAGTGGTAGAGAATAAGCTCATCTGAGAAACTGAGCTAAAGGAAGCTGCAGTTGAGAAATAGCTCATATAACTAACATTGGGCTTCCCGGCAGCCAAGGAAAAAAGGGAGACACCAATAAGAAATTTGGGAAAGGAGCTGTAAAAACCTCATGGTTCTAGGGGACAATATTATTTTGATATTCATTCAGGCATTGCTAGTAAATAGCTACATAAACTTGAGCAGGTTACTAGCATTTTCTAGGCCTTATTTTTCCTTAAGCAATAGTAATTATCTGCTGAGTTAGGAGATCTCTAAATTCCTTCTATCCATAACTTCTCAGTCAATCACTGATACTTTAAAGAAAATGGCTTCCTTTATGCTTTTCATCGGGATTATAAACTTCGTCACTAAACACGTTTATAGTTTCCCGTAGATTCATAAGGATTTTCCCCATTCGGTACCCTCAAAGAGAAACGTGAAAGGAGTAGAAAAAGCCCCAACCTACCAATTTTAAAGCTATCACATATTTCACACAGCAAGTGCCTAGTTTTGGCTTTGACATTCTTCTGAAAAAAAAAAAAAAAAGTCTATCCAAAAATATACCGGAAACTGAATGGGTAATTATTTAGCATAAAATGTTAATAGAAAACACAACACAAGCCACAATCAAACACAATTACTATGTTTTTCAGTTGAATTGAAAATGCTTCTGCGTTGCCAGGAAGGAGAATGAATCATTGTCACTGGCACAAAAAAAAAAGAGACTAGAAGACATTTTTCTACTCCTGTTCCTGATGTCTTTGCAACGCCTGGGTTTCTCTCCAGAATCTGGCAGAAAGTGTTTTAACCTTCATTTAACGGCAAATTATGAAGAATTAAGAGGTCAACATAAAGAAGTCAACTCTCAGGATTTCAGTGAGATGAACAAAAGAGCTCTTTGAACTGTCCAGCTTACACTGTTACCAGTTGTGCCGAAGGGACGTCTTCCCTTATCCCTTCCCCACCCTGCTCTGTGTCCCGGGAGCTGCGCAGACACCCAAGGTTCTCTGCCCTTCGGCTCCCAGCTGTGTTCAGCTAGAGGAGATGGAAGGAAGGAGGGAGGCTGGGCCGCCGATTGCCTGGCTCCTGCCCTGCAGTCTGTGAGCTCTAAGCACGTTCCTCACGTGGAGACCACATTTCTCGGCAGAGAGCCCTCTCAAGCCAGCGCCACCAGCCACGATTCTCCTCCCCGCTGCGGGCTGAGGGCGCCCCGCCAGCGCTGGGTCCGGACACACTCTTCCTTGCAGTTCTGGTCTCACCCTGCCCATTCCTTCGTACCAACTGTCTCACTAAACCCGTCTCAAACCGAGTGTCCATCTCTCTCCTCACTCTGGCTGCAACACCGGGTGTGTGTCACTGGGCAGTGTCTGCGTGAGGTCTGAACAGCAGCCTTAAAAGTAGAAGTGGGGAAAGGAAAAGAGAAAAAAAACAACGTGCAGGCACACCAAACCACACGTGAACACTTCTTTCTCTGACCCGGCGTGGACTTTGGCCGAGATGGTCAAATTTGACCGTCTTGGCGTGGCAGACTCAGGCGCACTTAGTTTCTCTCATGTTACGCCCGATACAGCTTTTTCAAGACAGTTTTATTTGGGGGAACAAGCTGCCCAGTGAAACTGGGGATTTTCTCGTAATTAATAGCTCTTTGCCCAGCTATTGGCTGTGTCACTTTGGTGTTGGGCCATGTTGCCTGGTAACAGCGCCAGGCACGTCAGGCTCTTGGTAAAGACGTTACACGAATGTATAATCAGTTTAAAAGGGACGACATCGTAACATGCTTGGTTTCTTAATTATGTAAACTGTACACTGAGCAGCGTTACCTAAAATTTGTCTACACAGTATTTTGACTATTCCGTATATTTCGTATAATCTTCTGTGTCTGGATTCTTCTCCTTAGTGTGTTTTCAAGGTTCATCCACGTCGTAGCATGATCCTTTTTATGGCTGAGTAACATTCCGTCGTGGCGGTGTGCATTTTGTGGGTGTCCGTTCATCAACTGACGACACTTGGGTTGTTTCCACTTTTTGGCTGTTATCAGTAATGCTCCCATAAACATCGGTGTACAAGTTTTTGTGTAGACAAGTTTTCAACTCTCTTGGGTATATACCTATGAGAGCAATTGAACTGCTGGGTGATGTAATCACTTTTGGAGGAACTGTCACCCTGTTTTACAAAGTGACTGCATCACTTCCGGTCCCTGCCAGCAGTGTCTGAGGGGTTCAGGGTCCCCACCTCCTCACCAGCATTTGTTATCATCTGTCTGCTTCACTTCTGCCATTTAGTGAAGTGATACCCCATTGTGGTTTGATTTACGTTTCCCTAATATTGAGCATCTTTTCACGTGCTTGTTGGCCAGCCAGTTGTATATATTCCTTGGAGCATTTTTAACTGGGCTGTGTTTATTGTTGAGTTCTAAATGTGCATTCTGGTTATCAGTCTCTTATTAGATATATGTGATCTGCAAATGTTTTCTCCCATTCTGTGGGTTATTTTCATTTTCCATGGTGTCCCTTGGAGCACAAAAGTTTTTCATTTTGTTGAAGTGTAATTTATTTATTTTTTGTAACTTATTTATTTTTGTCACATCAGCTTTTGGTGTCATATTGAAGAAACCATTGCCTAATCCAAGGTCGTGAAGATTTACTCCTAACATTTTAAGAGTTTCATAGTCTTAGCTCTCAGAACGTTCAGGTCTGCAGTCCATTCTGAGTTATTTCTGTATGTGGTGTTGAGGTAGGAATCCACCTGCGTTCTTTGGGGTGTGTGTCCTGTTGTCCGAGCACCACTTGTTGAAAAGACTATTCTTTCTCCATTGAATTGGCGTGGCATCCTTATTAAAAGTCAATTGACCATAAATGTAAGGGTTTATTTCTGTTGGCTTCTGGGTCCTTGTATTTCCATATGAATTTTAAGATCAGTTTGTCGGCTTCTGTAGAGAAGCCAGCTGAGATTTTGATAAAAATTGCATTGGACCTATAGATCAATTTGAGGATTACTGCCGTCTTAACAATATTAAGTCTTCCATTCCATTATCATGGGATATCTTTCCATTATTTAGGTCTTTTTAAATTTCCTCCAATGATCTTTTGTAGTTTTCAGCGTACAAGTTTGGCATTTACTTTGTTAAATTTATTCCTAAGTGTTTTATTCCTTCTGATGTTACTGTAATAGAATTATTTTCCTCATATCATTTCCACACTGTGTAGTGTACTGCTGGTGTATAGAAATATAACTGATTTTTGTATATTGACCTTATATCCTGCAGCCTGGCTGAACTTGTTTCTAGTATTTTTTTGATTGGTAGCTTTACCCTGTGTATGCCTTGCTACAAAACATCCAACGGCTCAAGTTACTTAATAATCCTCTTTTAATGCTTTGGAGTAATAAAATAACTTTAATTTCATTTTAATTGATATTCTAATTCTAACCAAAATTATTTGAATGGAAGTATTGCTTTGCCATACAAAGCTACTGGCTAAAACTTTGCATCTTCCAGGGCAAAAATCAAACAACTTTGTATTTTCCCTAAAGTGAATCTGTGTTTGTCTTAGTTTTTACTTGGTCTGATTTATGAAATGACATTTATTCAGTTTACTGTTCCATAAGTTACGTTAAATTCTGTGTAAGAGTCAGAAGTGGGAAGCAACAACCATGTCACCTTATCCAGCCATAGCTGTTTTGCTTGTGTACTCAGATCTGTTAAAAAACCATAATCAACGTCTGCTCATTTTTAAAGGTCATGAGTAGTAGTTACAGGGTTTTGTTCTTCCCAGTGGACTGGCACCGGGAGTGCAAAGTGCGTGTGTTTACGTGTGAACATGCGAAGGTTTGCACAGAAATCCCCTTGGATTACATGACACTCCAAGATCATGACTGGCTGTACTTTTCATACACCAGGTCAAATGAATTTTTGGATGATTTTTGGTCACTTCCCTGACATAACTGAGCATCTTTTATTTGGATTAAGCATGTAACATGTTAATTGGCATTCAGAGGCAATAAGAAAAGCCTTAGCTTCAGAGGGAAAAAGGGGAAGGGAGGGAGGGAGGAAGGAAAGAAGGCAGGCAGGCAGGCAGGCTGGCTGGCTGGCGTATAATGAATTGGAGAGACGCAAAAAGCAAGTTAAAAACACTTACCAGAGACTTGACATTTATTGTGCAATTTGATCTCCAACAGAACATGTGGCATTCTAGAGGTATATGAGGTAATAAAATCAATACTCCAATTAGAACACCTGAAATAATCGGCTCTAGTAACAAATGTCTCTCATAATTAAAAATATTGAATGTTTAAAAAACTCTTGTAACATTTTAAGTTCCTAAAAGAAATGAGCTTAACACTTAAAAAACAACTTACTCCTCTATATAAATTGTTCACAAAAAAAATCTCGCTATTCTATATTACACTATGCATTTGTAGTCTTATTAACATATCCCTAGTGGGTGTTAGCTCTACACAGTACAATCAGATAGAAATTATTCATAGAGAATCAACAAGACTCCAACAATAAAAGTATTGGGATCAATGGGTCTGTCACAGTTTCTCCACGAGTATTCATCATAGAGAAGGGAGTAAAGGCAAGTTGGCCTCATTGTCGGCTGCTACATGGAGTTCCAGAGAGGAGACACGTAAAGGCAATGCTTAAACCGGGCAGGGTCGGGCTGGACCAGCGACCTTAACGGTTCCATGACCCACCTCTGGCACGCCCTGGTCCCAAGAAGCACAAGCCAGGCCCCTCGCGGCCTTGGCACGTTCCTGAACGTAAACACAGCCAAAGGGATGTTAAAGCCAAAACTACAGGAAAGGATCAACAGATTACTGCATTTCCTACAAAGTTTTCACAGCAGTTCTCACAGTGACATCATAAATTAAGACTCTTCCAGACCAGATGTGTCACCTCTAAGGCTACAAAAACAACAAATGCGAAAGGTGAACGGAACATCGGCTAACTTCCGCCCAGTGCCGTTTCTCACAGCTAGGAGTTCTCGAAGACTGTCACTTAACTGCGTTCAAATTTTTGCCTTTATGTCCCTGCACTTTTGTACTGGGAACCTGTGAAATAAATGCGAATCGACCAGGGCTTTTCGTTTACTCACTTCTTTAAAAAGTTTTAGGGTCTTCATCATAGGATCTTACATGGATCAAGCCTTACGCAGAAATCTGGGCAGTTCCCAGAGGATATATGGTTTTTATGCTCCTACTTAAGTATCAACATACTTTAGAAGGACCTTTTAATGACACAAATACTAACTTCCCTTTGATGGCATAAATAAAAAACAAATCCTTTCCAAAGTGTTGCTGGGCTTCGAGAACTGTGCTTAGACAACTAGGAAAAACTGAACTGGTCATTCTGCTCACTGAGCCCAAAGGGATCCTCTTATTAGCTGAGCACTTTGGGCGGTTTCCTTATTAATACAATGGGGATAACAACACAAGAGCCTCATAGGGTAGTCGCGAGCATTAAAATGAGAGGATGTTTAAAGCGCTTATCAGAGTAACTGGCACACCAAGAACTCAATAAACGTATCAGCTACAGATACTTCTGTTGCAGTGAGTGGTTCCGAACGGGCTGGGTAATTTTCCAGTGTGCACTTGTACTGGTGCAATTATTCTGAGAATGAAAAGGTTCTCAGTGAGTTACTAGCAGATGCATTTTCATTATAATTTGGGGGATTGTGACTTAAAAAATACATAGCCCTTATATCAGCCAGCTATGGATGGTTATGAGGAAAGTTAAGTCACTGTTACTGCAAATATTTGGGAATCCGGTGCTTTCAAAAGTCAAACTGACCAACCTGGGCATTAGATGAGAGAAGTCCAGTCCTCTCGGTGTTACCTGCAATTGAATATATTGGGGGGGGGTCAAAGCGGTCTCTAATATGTAAATAGCTCAGTTAAAGTTTTACGTTTAGAAGGCAGGCATCGATGGGTCATTATTTTTGCACTCCATGTGGTCTGATGTCAGTGCCTCACTCTCTAAAAAAAAACCAACATAAATAAAAGGACCAGTGCCGTCAACCAACAATGCAAGTAACTCTGCAGAGGGCCTTCAGCTGGGTGACATTTTCCTGTGTTATTCCAAGTGAAGCGGTTATTTTTATCCAGTACTTACATGACTGAAAGAAGCCATCACTGTGTTTACAAAAATACATCATAATGATACATACTGCTGTTTAGACACATTTCCATTAGGGTTCTGACTAAAGTATTCTATCTGGCATGTTTTGCCAAACAGCCTTGGCAAGTGTCACCACATTAAACATACACCAGCAAGATTTGCACCATATGCGCAAAATCATTTTCTATTCCGTTCCTGAAAACTTGTAAGAGCTGTCAAAAATTAACACAGATGTGTACTGCGAAATGGCATAGCACTGAATGAGAAAGTTATACATTTAAATCTCTTCTAAAAATGAAGTTATTCAAGAAGGGGATTTTTAAAAAATTACCGAAATCTAAGAAGAAACTCAGGAGGTAGTCAGTGGTATTAGGTTTGAATTCTGGGGCGTATACTGAATGATGGAATGTAAATGAGAGTGATGTGTGTTTGCTTTTCTGAACATAGTACACATCTCGTCTTTACGTGATGCTCTGTCCATCTTCTGAGAGCCACAGAAGGGAGGCGCAAGCCATTCAAAGTGGCAGGGAAATGTGGAAATCATGAACTTGTAGATTCCCAAGTTTGGCTTATTGTCAGGTTTTGGATAAACATCTGATATTACAAGAATAGTTGCTGGATTTAAAAAACCATTCTATCTACATCAGTTAGCATTACCGGTATCAGCTGATGCCACGTCGAGAAATTGTATCAAATAATAGGTTGTTGTAATTTATATCTCCTTATAATCCCAATGAAGGAATCTCTTATGTCAGTGAGTTTATCACTCAGGAAGGAATAAGGAACGGCTCAGAATATAAAGTCACCCACTAATTACAGCTGTGAAGTAGCTACATGTATGTTTCAACTCCTCCACCAAAGGAGATGACAGCAATTTTCCACGATTTTAGTATTTTTCAATATTATCCTCTACATTCCTAGTGAAGCGTAACACAGCACGAACAGTCACAGTAACCCAAATACCGTGCTGGAACAGGGATGCCTGGGTTCACGGGCATGAGGAAGTATTTTCAAGGTGAAAGAAAACTGAAATGTTTATAGTTTTTCTTGAAAGTATTTAACGCTAAGGTTACACTATGAGATTTTGAACAATGTGCCGTTCAAAACAGTGAGAAGTGTGACTTTAGGAACTGCTTCCAGTTACTGCTCCCTCCGCAGGTTCCTTCCTGGCCCGAGTCCTCCAAAACATCATTCTAGGGTTACCTGTGGCCCGGCTGGGACTGGGGCTGGGGCTTCAGTGCACTGAAAAGCAGGCGTGGCCTCTGTGACGTGACTTTAATTTGGAAGGCACAGGACACACCAAGACACTGTCGCTTTGGGTAGGTGTAGACTCTCCTGACAGCTGGGAGCGTGGACCACACCTGGTCACCGACAGCAACGCCACCTTTAGTCCCTGTCGTCAGGCCGGCCCTCCTCTCGCCCTGCCTCCTGAGCTGTTTAACTCAATCTGTTTCACACCGACGCCAGCACGACTCAAGGCGGAGTCTAAAAGCTCACAGGAGACTAAGTTTCTCATTGTGAAAGCAGTTTGTCCATTTGCCAGATGAAGACGCAGAAAATCAAATCAAGAAGATAAGCAACGTCTCAAGTTTCCAAAGAGATCACCCGGAAGGCTCACAGAACAATGACACAATCCAAGCCTTTAACCTTGCTACATAGAGGCCGCTCGGGCCTTACCAAAAAAATAAATGAGCATCCTTTGTAGCCCCTGATTTAAAAGTCAGGTGACCATCCAGGCAGCCACTGTGAACCCAGGTACACACCAGCCTCCAGCGTGCAGCCCGAGCGGCAGCAGGGACGTCACAAAAGCTACAGAAGGACCCATTTCTAGGACTTTGCATACAGCTAACTGCTTACAGTAAAGGATAACTGATGACTTTCTGTTGACAAAACATGGCAAAAAACCCCATTACAAATGGATGCTCATAAACTTGACTCTCCATCCAGTTCTCAAAACCCTTCAGCCGTGTCTGTAGATGACATCAGGAGCGTTCAGTAAACGCTGTCCATTTAGCCCTTTGCTCTACAGAGAAGGCAGTCACCCGGACTAGTCTGGTAAGGAAAGCTCCTCCTGACATCCAAACCCAGCGCCCTCAGATATGGTGATTCTAGCACCTCCGTAGCATTTGCTGACAAGGAAAAATTCCGAAGATACCACTGATTTCCTGTATGGAGCTCAGCGCATCAAACGAGGGAACACGGGTGGGCGTGGCACAGTGTTAACTCGGAGCTTGCAGTTCAGGGGACTCGGGGGAAGGAGGCACACAGTGGGGAGGAAATATTTCCATCAGTGACAAAGGGAAATAAGCTCCATACAAATTCTAAAAACCAACTCAGCACAGAAAGACCCTCAGATTTCAGAGAAATGACTGACAAGCCCGTTGCATAGTTGCCAGAGTGGCCTTGAAGCCGTGTGTACACAATGCCAGGACATGCGGTCAGAGCGGCGGACGCCGTCAGTCACAGCTGGTTTGGTCTTCAGTGCTCCAAACACCCGACTGACTGAAACTCTCACTGTTCAACCCATCACTCCAGCATTGTGTCCACAAAGCCTAATTAAGGCGATGGAAACTGTGGATCTATGAACCTACAAAATCGTGCGTTTGAAAATGGTGTTGGATCTTTGAATGTTTCCTGACTGACATAGTGAAAAACTGCTACTGTTTGTAAACTCCAGAGATCAACAGTGCCTTCTTGATCAACACAACAGAATTGATTTTTGTTTTCTGCTTTTTTGTTTTTGCCATAAAAAATAACCATTCCAATTAGTCACTGCCTGTGGAGGTGGCCTCTGTTCTCTGGTTTCTTTTTCACAAGAGACTGTTAACGTAGAGACACCACAACACGATGTCACCTACCATCTATGTCTCTGCTGAGAACTATGAATTCAAGTCTTTGGAAAACGTAACGAAAACATATTTGAATTAAATTAAGAGAAAGCTTGTCCCTTGTTCCTTAAAGTAACTCTATGTCTCTACCTTCCCTTATGGGCAGGAATGTTAACCCAACATTCCTTGGGGATCACCTCTGCCCAGGAAGCAGAGCTTGAAGACTCCGGACAGAGTAGGAGCTCACCTGTTTTTCACTCCCACCATCCAGCTAGCAACCATTTAAAATCAAATGTACTTTTTCCTTTTCATAATATAATACTCCAAAAGTCCGTTACAGGCACCATAAACTTCCCAAACAACCCTAAAATGGATTTCTATTTGGGAAGTGTGGCAGCCGAGAATGTATACAGGATGACAGAATGACATGCTTTGGACTCTGGTGACAGTAACCCGACATTCACAACTGGAATTCCTGAGAAGACCAGCTGCTACAGTGAAAAGATCTTGTCCGCTAATCCCCAGATCCATCCTGGGAACCCTTATTGAAGACTTCATCCTGCGAAGCCTGGTGATCGATCCCGTCGTAAAACGAGCCTCCGTTGTGAAGGAAAGTCCCCACCGCCCGCCCCTGCCGGGCGTGACCCACCGCGTCGCTGAACACTTTGTTTATCTGCTCCTCCGAGGGCATCCACCAGTCGGGGTTGGAGGTGCAGTGCATCCTAATGAATTCTGTAGGGAAGAGAGAGAGAGAACAACAGCTGGTTTTTGCAGAAGATGACCGGACAGGCTGCTTGAACCTTTTAACAGAAGCTCTGTCAGAAACGCTTTACGGGAACTCCAGCGCAATGCCACGATGATGTCACCATTCAACCCAACTTACTCCATGCAAATTTTCTTCCCGTGGGCAAAAGTAAAAATTGCGTAAGTGAGAGAGAATCCCCCTAAGGACAATTGTTGAAATGAAAGGTGCATTTGGTTTGTAAGACATGGAATGCTCCATGACTGGTAGAGGTTGAGGAGTAGATTTCCAAACCCACGTTGTTACTGCTCACCGGAGAATGTTACCTATCTCCAGAAGCACGGCAGGTGCCATTAGCATGGCATTCTTCAACCAGCTACTGACCAAAGACTGGGTGCAGTAAAATCGCAGTCTCAGTGAGTGGGAAGGTGTCTGAGTGTACTTCAGAAAAGCTATCCACGTTCTTAACAAAATGTGGCGTGATGTGCTATGCTTATTTCTTCTGTCATTTCTATACGTGGTGTTGGCAAGTATTTTTTAAATGTGATCTCTAAATATTTAATTTTACCAAAAAGCAATGAGTGTGCCTGGAAGAGGGAATAGTTCCGGCAGCCTCCAGCACAGCCAGTCGCCGTTTCTTGCCTGTGTGTTCTGCACCCGAGGCCGGATGGCTGTGGCCCAGGGAAAGACCGAGCCGGGGACCGTGGCCTCTGGGTGGGCAGCCTGGGCTGCGTTAGGCGTCAGCGTGACAGTGGCCGCTAAGTCCAGCAGTGTTCCCAGAGCAGCCACCCCGGTTCTTTGGGATGTATTTTAATCCCTCAGTTTCACTGACTTGCTATTAAAATGTAAAGTGTTGAGTAAAAATTCCTGGAAAATAATACAGCTGTGAGACCCCTTATCTTGGCTCCTTTGTAAACCTAAGGGCAACTTCCCCGAGTACACAGCCCTGGCTCAGCACTGCTGCTTGGTGAGTAACTCGTCATCTCTGACGATGCTGGGGAATAAAGAAGACTACGGCTGGGACAGACCTGGAGATTTCCACCACCGTCACTCTGAGTACACGCGATTTTCAGGCTGGCCAGTAGGAGGTGCTCTGGGGCACTCGTGCCTAGTTAACTGGCATTTTTGTTTCCGGTGGTTTCCTCACGTGTGGGCCACCTGCATCAGAATCACCTGGGGCGGTCAGGGGAGGAACAACGCACAGCACGCAGCTCCCCCAGCCCTGCCGGGTCAGGCTCTGGGGTGCACCAGGGGTCTCGGCTGCGGACGAATCCCACGCGTGACCTCAGGCATGTGCCGGTGCAGAATGCACGTGGGCGCCCCGGAGGGAGCCCACAATTACAGCGTCCTTCCCAATAACCACGGTCTTTTCCATGATTATTTTTTTCTAACTGTGATTTCCTCACCAGGAAAAGTTTTGATCCCTACCCAGAGCAAATCAATATTAAGTCTTCCCAACCAATAAAACTGCTGTTGAGCTATACAGATGAATATCGGAGCCTCCCGCTATGGATTTTTCAGGGGTGAACCATGTTTTTGTTGGCACTATGACGTTTCTGCTCGTCTAAGGCTGTGGGTATTTGTGCCTTCTGAGTCAGCCCTGTCCCTCCGGATGCTCCCTCCCGCCCTCTGCTGCCTCACGACGGTGCAGACCGGCCGCACAGTCATCCGCGGTTAACGCCGATGCAACGGTATCATCTAAGCAGTATTTTTCATGCAAAGACTTTTTTTTAACCAAAAGAAAAAAGATGTATCTTAGGCATTAAGGAAAATTAATCCTAAACAAATTTAAGGAGTTGGGCCGAGTATTCTTAAGTCGGTACCCAGATGAGAAGTGGAAATGAGACATCATTTTACTAATTAAAAAAGAAATCCCACATCCTCCCTTCGTCTGTGCACCCACCCCCGTGCTCCAGTCTTGCTGGAGGTGGGCTTCTCTGGCAGCAAAGGAAATCTGAATGCAAAGCATGAAACACGAGGTGCTACGCGATGCTTATGTACCGTCACGCGAGAGCAAGGAGGCTAAAGCAAACGAAGGTTTCTGAAAGAGCTTCTCGATACCGAGTGGATGGGCCACATGAAGCCTGAAAGTTCTCAGCGGAAAGAGACCACAATGCGGTAAGGCTGAACACTGGCACGGGGGCCACAGCCAATGCGGTGAAATGAGATCACAGATGGCGGACACTGAGCGGAAGGATGCAGTACCTCGGAGGCATGTTACTTTAACTGGATCCAGAGGGCGTCTTTCGGGACCTGTCTCTCCTGACTGCACTGACCT
Organism: Avahi laniger; assembly: GCA_963575035.1. Taxonomy (NCBI): domain Eukaryota; kingdom Metazoa; phylum Chordata; class Mammalia; order Primates; family Indriidae; genus Avahi; species Avahi laniger. The sequence goes on from CAUYSK010018822.1 coordinate 17,362, forward strand.
TTTCCTTTTCCCAAGGCCGCATGAGTACTTAAGCTCATCGGTCGTGAAAACAAATCTGATGAGGTATCGCAGGAGCCGTCTTCCGTCCTTCTTGGAAGAATTTACGGCCTCGTCCCACTGTTTGCTCGTTATGTAGACGGGATAGTTGTTCAGCAGCTGCTTGCTTCCCTGGAAAGCAAAACATTTTCTCATTAGCTACTGAGCCGCCGGTTAGCAGCCGAAGCGATCTCCATTTCAAAGGCAGGCATGCCTTTTAGCCAAGTGGCTATGCTGACAACAAACCTTCAGAACCAGGTTCTGAAGAGCACAAGTAACTGCTCACACTTTTCAAATTACATCTGCATTTTCTGTAACGAGAGCCAGTGGGGTATAATGAACACCTCCGAAAGGGGAACTATTTATAACTCGCATTTTAACAGGTGGGTTACAACGTGTCAAGATCCAATGACAGGGAACACTATTTAAATATAACCTGCAACTTTTCAATCTATTAAAATATGCAAAAATGACTTTGAAGAATCAAACCGGTCTCTTCACTCTCTGGTTACTTTAAGTACTTTTAGAAATGATGCCGGTGGTCTGTTAATAAGGTGTTACTTGTGTCTGATGCACCTGACCCTTGATAGTCGTTGCATTGCCACGGAAACCACCGAAAAGCAAACTTTAAAAAGGGGGAATCGTGAAAACTGAGAAAAACATTAATAATCATGTGAAACAGGTTTTCTCAAATTACAGCTTCTGCAAATGCCACTATGTCAACTCAAAATTTTTCTTACTTTTCACCTTCATAATTTATGTCTGCTATAAAATTCCCAGGCTAAATAGCTGCAGTGGGACTAATTATGGGAATTTCTGTAACATTTATAAGCCACGTTTAATCAATTGCACCCACACAGCCATTACTTTAGTTCTGGTTCTCCATAAAACTCTACAGTCCAGGACAAATTAATTAACCCATGATCTCGGTTTTAATGTACTCCTTCCCCAGTAATTAAGGTGTTCAAAACAAAGAAGGGAAAACTCATTCAGTTTTACAACTCTGCAAATTTACTACAGGTTATAAATCTGGCACCATTTGGGTCTGATAGGGTTTTATCTCAAAAAACTGCTCTGTTTAGTTCAACACGTGCAGGGTAAATAGCACAGGAGCCAACAGGACAGCAGGGCCAGCCTGGCTGGGACACGGTCACTGAATGACACAGAGACTTATAAAGACAGCCATCGTCCTTTCTTGAACTGGCAACAGTGCGATCTGGTTTCCTTTTTTAGGGGGCAGTTGAGGCGCGTGGTTTGTGCTTTGAGCTTAGAGTCAAGCTGGGTTTGACTGAATGTTGGTTCTGTGTCCTCCTAGAGTAACTTGAGTAAGTCGCCCCACGTTGTGAGACCGAAGTCTCCCCATCCGTAATATACGAAGAAGCCGTGAGTATCTGGGAGCACAAGCCCACCCGGCTCTGCACAGGGCAGGACCCTGTGGGCAAGCGACGATCAAGCGGTGGCAGGAGCCCGGAGGTCCCCAGGCTGCTCCCGTAGGAGGAGAGGGGCGCCGTGTGGGCGAGGCTGGGTGGTGCTGAGAGGCGGCCACAGCTGGGGAAGCAGGGCCCAGGGTGTGCGGAAGACCTTCTGCTCAGCATCGCTTGGCAAAATTACAGAACTTCCAGGACAACCACGGATGAGCGGCGCTGCAGAGAGGACGTCCAGCATCCTCAGTGTAAAATCATCCTCTTAGCTGTGGTCCCTGCAGGCACCCTCGTCTGCCTGAGACAAGGGAGTGTCTAGCGAGTTTTTAAGCTGTTTATTTAGCACCATATAAAAAGCTATTTCCCTCAGGTGTGAGCTCACCTGGTAAACCAGGATAAAGGCTCTGTTTTACCGAAGAGCTTAAGTCGCTTCCCACCGTCTCGCACCTCACAGGGAGAGCTGGGGAACCCTGTCTGTGGCGCGGAGTTCACCCCCACGGGACGCTGTAGTTCAGGACGGTGGGGACTCGGGGCTGACAGTTCAAGAAGAGTTTTCTCAAAACCCTTGAACAAGTCCGCTCAGTGCAGTAGCTCTGCATTAAATGTTGGTCTCATAAAACGTGGAAATACCATTTGGAGGTAATTTTCATCAAGGAAAAGGAAAAAAAGGAGAAAAAGTAATTTGCATCCCAAAATACAACTCAGAATGCTCTCTAGGCTATGGATGAGATTTATAGTCCTGTTTTAGCATCCTTAATAGAAATGAAATACGACAAATGATAAAAGTGAGAAAATGCTTGTGTGCCTGAAATGACAATAAATACAGCACAGTAATAATGGCGGTGATGGGCAATAAAGGCTTGGACAGTCTCCTGTCCAGAGGGAATGTAGGTATTTCCGTTATTTTTATATTTTTGTGGAATTCCGATTGCATAGTCTCTTCTAATAGCCACTAACAGGGTATTAAACTTTGAACTTCTGTTGAATCACTTTTTAAAAACCAAGATGAATAACCCACAATTCACGTCTTCACAGACTTACAATTAAATGGAAGACACAGGTGCACACTTACTATTAAGTAAGGCTAGTTCTGAGTTAGACTTACGGGCAATGTGCTACCTGAGCACAAAGCAGAGACTGGCAATCAGGGAGCGCTTCCTGAAGGAAGAGGGCTTTTCAGCTGGACTAATACTTTTTGTATAAGAGAAATGTCAAGTTAAGAAATGTGGACTTAATTCTAGGGAGCACAGGATCTTGAGCATGTGATGTTCCATGTGGAACTGCGACTGAGAAAAGGAACTTTCCAGCGTGAAGAATGGAGAAGAAAGACTCCGCTGTGAGGTTCAGGGGCAAAGTGCTGAGTACACGGGAGGGGGACAATCCAGCGTGGCCGGGGACGTGTGAGACGCAGGAAAGGAGGGAGAGGGGAGAGTCGGTGAGGCGTCAGAAACTGCCTGGCGCCGGTGGGCCTTCACTGAAGAGAACAGGCGCGAGGACGGGTATCAGAGCAGGCGTGCGAGTGTGAGGCAGCGTGGCAGCCCGCCGTCCCCGGCAGCCGAGCCGTGGGGCCTGGGCTCCAGGTGCACACCCGGGACTCGTCGACCCGCAGGCGGTGGACGTTAAGGGCAGGAACCCGAGCGACCAGAGGAAGGCCGTGGAGAGCGAGAGAGAAGCACGGTGGACGGAGGACAGGGAGCCTGCCCACGCCGCGGCCACGGGCGAGAGGGCGCCGGGCTGGAAAAAGGCCCCCAGAACCGGACACCGGGGCAAGTCACCAGGGCCTGGCCGAGGCGCTGCCGGATTCCGGGTGGGGGAGCAAATGGGAACTAAGAGGAGACAGTCACGACAGACCAGGGTCACGATCGGCAAGTGCGAGCCGGTGCCCTCTGCGACAGGCTGGGCCGCGTCCTGCTGTGGAAGGGAGCACTGGCGGAGGAGGTCCGGGACCGCCGTGACGGGAGGGAGGAGGGCGAGTCAAAGGGAGGCTCGATTTGAGGTCGGAGAAGACGTGAGTGTGTTTGACACGGCAGAGGCCCACAGTTCGAAAGCACGTAAGATGAAAGTGAAATTCGAAGCTCAGCCTCGAACATCCTGTAAACATGCACCATGTTTACACCTTTATACCCTTACCATGGAAACCATCATTCCTCCACTGACCCGGAGAGGCTGTGGCTTCCCCCACGGAGGAAGAAAATGGCTCACGCTCAGGCCCCTGAGGTCTGGAAGACTCCCACCCAAACACTGCAGAATCCCACTCAGCGCGGAAGATGCCAAGAGCAAGGGCGTCGGGGACCCTGGCTCTGCCCGAGGGTGACAGGTTGGGGTCTCCCGTCTCAGGCCTCTCTGTGCCAAAAGAGCAGTGGGAGAATCGCCCAGGCTCTGTAAGCTGCCGTCTCCTCTCTTGCCAGTCAGAATACAGTCGGATCTCTGTGAGTCGTGCGTGCGTGGTCTTTCTGCAGAGATCGCACGCTTACAGCACACAGACCCACACGCCTCAGACATTCAGACACGCATTTGCCAGCCAGGCTGTTCTGGTAGATGCATTTATCTTCTCGCTGGAGACCTACCTCGGTCGGCTGGTCGGCTGGCTGCGGGACCAGGAGCTGGTTGTGGTGCTGAAGTACCGTCTTCAAGTAATCTAGAACCGTCTGGCAGGGCACTGCGTGGAGAAATCGCAACGATCGCACATTAGCTATTTTGCGACATGAAGATAAAAAACTGTGGTGTCTAAAAAGATTTTTTGATGTAAACTTCTAAAAAAAAAAGGGATTTATGTTTCTAAAGGAAATAGAATCTTCTTTCATTTGACATCCGTAGTTATTTCAGTTTGTAAATACAGAACAGATGCCATGGTTTGGGGAGAATTTTTAGGCTCAGCACAATTCACCGAGAACTTTCAAGTCAAACTCACTCCGAGATGAATTTGGGTCACCAATAAAGATCAGGGGCAGCTCACAGAAGGGACACGCCTGTCTTACTTGACTCAGGTGGTAGCATTCGCACCCAATAATGCTTTTTAAAGTCCTGAAAACTAGTGTTTTAATAGCTTTTCATCAATAATCTAATACTCCTTTTTAGCAACAGATTCATTCCCAGGTCTTCGGTAAGCAGGAGCTCCGTACAATTTAGACTTGCTTCTCCGCAGGAATACACCCGGCCACACGCTTCTTACCCTGCGTCTCCCATTTTTTCACTTCTTAACATGCTCAATTGATTTGATCCCTTTGGTTACATATTTCATTAACTACTGCACTGTTTTTTTTGTTGAGGCTTAGTCTTATAAACTCATCATAGAGCATGACCTTTTCGTACCATTGCATAGATAACACCTACACATATTTTTAAAATTTTTCGCAGAGACAGGAGTCTCACTATGTTGCCAAGGTTGGTCTTGAACTCCTGGCCTCAAGTGATCCTCCCACTGTGGCCTCCCAAAGTGCTGGGATTACAGGCGTGAGCGAGCCACTGTGCCTGGCCTCCGTCTTAAGATTTATATTAGAGCCCTTTCAGGAGTATTAACAAGCTGCTTTTAAAGGCCGTGATGAAATGGTTGCCACTATCTTTCTTAGCTGTGTTTTCTTAAGATGCATTTGCAACATTAAAGAAAATGATAAATATTTAACTTAAGCCCCAATTTTAAAGCATCAGCATCGAGCTTTCTTCATTTTGTTTTTCTCACCATTTTTTTTCTGAGATAGCAACAGGAATTATCATCTTTATGTGCTGCTAATAGCCTTGGGCTTTTTTTAGCAGACTTCACATTGTAACATTAACAAACCAAAAACTACATCAACATCCTTTTGAAGAATTTGAATGACAGGAAGTAGAAGTAGGTTAGGACAATCTTCTTGCCAAAAAAGTATTTTCTTAAATAACCATCCTCACAGAGCTGTGTCATGGCCGCTCTTGAACAGTCATTTGAATCTGTCTCTTCTTTAACTGATGCAGCACTGGCTGAACCCCAGAGGTCACCAAGGAAGTCCCACGGGTATCAGTTCCCTGTTGTTAGACCAGAGTCTAATAAGACCTGCCACGGACCCCGAATTTCAGCAGCCCTTTAAAAGTCCAACCTACTTAACTGAGGCCACGTGAGTAGGAACACACTTTCTGACACTGGGCATTAATCACTGGGGAAGAGATGGAGACTTGAGAAGCTAATGGAGACGGGAGATGGGTTTGCATTTCAGTTCTACGTCTGAATCTCTTTTACACAGGGCCGAGGATGAGGATCCAAAGCAGCGCTTTGTTCTTCACGGTTTACGGTTTACGGTTTACGGTTTCATTCTAACCGGTTTACGGTTAGAATGAAATGCACGTCACTTGGCGCCGCTTTGCCGAGTGACGTGTGCGCAAGGCGTCGTCACGTCGCGTTTAGCTTGGAAATGTCAGTGAAATTTGCCAACACCCATTGACTAAGACTGGGATGAACTTCTTGTGATCCCTTCCCTATATTTTAGTCATTAAGATGCTCATGAAAAAATTTTTAAATGACACACAAAACTGCTTCCAAGACAGTAAACAAAACCGAACACTCAGTATAACCACAGCCGCGCTAAGAATAATTACGTGCATAGAAAAGAGATAGGAAAGAAATAAGCCATGGTGTTAACGGGAAGAAAATCTAACAACTGTTATGTTTTAGTTGTGGGATTAGGGCAGTTATGACGACCTTTATCCTTTGTCATCCTTATAAAAACCAGTATTGTAGAAAGTTTCTACAGTTTTTAAAGCGTCTACGTAACTACTGTCTCTCCTTCCTTGTGGACCCTTCGGTGTGGACCGGACAACCCCGAGAGGGCTCAGCCTTTGGGCAGCGGGGCCGGCTACGATCAAAGCCAGCTGAGTCACGGGTTGGAGAAAACAGAGTTCTGTGTGCGTTTATGGGCTGCAGGAGGCTGTTTAAGGCAAGCGGGCTTGTAAGTTGCTGTCTGGACACGAGGCTGATGGTCAGGAAGACGGAGGACGAGGCTCATACTGGGCCGACTGCTAGAAACCCGGAAGCAGCCACTGTCGCGAGTGCCTGAGTCCCTCCTCTCTCTGGCCCTGCCTGGGCCCTCCCACCCCGATCCCATCAGTCCTGACCGGGGCTCTCTGGATAGTTCCCTGGATGTACGCAGGGAAGCTCAGAACCGAGCGAAATATTTTCTGCTAAAAAAGTGAATCAGTCAACCTGGAAAACGGAGACAGGAGTGTCTGTGAAATGTATCAGCCGGACCCGCAGCGACGCCTCCCTCGCTGCCTGCCGCGAGAAGCACGGGGCACTGAAAAGGGAGTCCTGGCGAAACTCCCGCCCTGTGTCCCTTTGTTCTGTGGGCCACTGCGGGATTTCCGGGTGAGGCCCGGCCCTCACCGCGGGGTAAAGGCAGCTCCGGGCAACGCGGGCTACCACCCTGCTCCACCGGCCTCCAAGGGAAGAGACGGCGGGTCAGGCTCACAGGGGCAAGAAGGTCATCTCGGGCTCCTCAAGGAGCGGGTGCTGCCCCAGAGGCCTTCAAATTTAATGGCCTTTTCGTGAAAATCAAGGAAGTTAGGAAAGTCACTCTCATGGATGGAGGAGCTGCTCCCTCAGACCCACTGGGCGGGTTTCACTCATTCACTTGTTCATTCTGCAAAACAGAGTGGATGAATCTAGTAGGCTTAATGAGAAATGATGAGGAACCAAAAATGTAGAAACTTCTAGTAAAGGGAAGGGAGGGCCGGTTGCTGTGGCCCACGCCTGTAATCCCAGCACTTACAGGAGGCCGTGAAGGGAGGACTGCTGGAGGCTGGGAGTTCAAAACTAGCCTGGGCAACATGGTGAGACCCCATCTCTACAAAAAGGAAAAAAAAAAGGGAAGGGAAGCTATAGAGGCATTCAAAATATACCTAGTACCTATCCTGATATTGATATTTTTAACATACTGACTCTGACACTTATTAACTGTGCAATCC
>CAUYSK010018823.1:0-83878 GCA_963575035.1 Avahi laniger
TGTCCAATTAATTTCTTTCTATTTTTGGTAGAGATGGGGTCTCGCTCTTGCTCAGGCTGGTCTCGAACTCCTGAGCTCAGAAAGATCCGCCCACCTCGGCCTCCCAGAGTGCTAGGATTACAGGTGTGAGCCACCGCGCCCGACCTCTTTTGTAGTCTTTTAATCTTTAAATGCATAAACCCAACTAGAGTTTTTTTAAGTAAGCCCTCGTGAGGGGGGAAACCCCTGTATTACTATGAGTAGGTATTTAGGAAAAAAGAAAATAAAATTTTAATTGATATTTAGCCTTTTTTCTTTAGAAAAATTATATTTAAGTTTCTATTTTCTAAATAATTGGGATTTTTTACTATGGGTAAATTGACTGCTATGTTGTAAGGAATGAGTTTCTATTGCCATCTATATCCACATTTTTCATCTTTTGTGGAATTTGGTGTGGGTTTATGGGCATGAGGAGCTAAAATTGGGCACATCTGTAGCGCAGCTCAAGCATTATAGAAGTGATCCATGTAACCCAAAACGTTTGTACCCCCTTAATATTTTGAAATTGAAAAATTTTAAAAAATTATATCTGGTAGAAAAAAGCAAGCAACTAGAAGTGGAAAGTAAATCCATTCACTTTCTCTAGAACTCACATTCTAGGTATTATAAATCATACCAATGTGTTCGCTGTACAAAACATGTTTGAGTATTTTACCATTGTTTTATTTAGAAACTATTTAATTGTGCAACAGTAATGATCGCCATTGTTCATTTGGCCATGTTACATTTATGATCAGACTCAGTGGCCAAATGTTCAACAAATGATTGAAGCAGCAGCACAAACGTCTACTTAGCATTTACCAGGTTCTGCTCCAGCACATCGACACAGAAGTAGCACATTTAATGCCCCCAACAGTCCTGTGAGGTAGGTAGTTCTACTCTCCTCGTTTTCCTGATGAGAAAAGAGAATCATAGACACGTGGAGATAATCCACCGAAGGTCATTAAAGCCAAGTGCAAAAAATCTTCTTACTCTAGAATTAGGTTACTTGTTAAATATCTTTGATTTTAATGGATATTATTGTTTTCCTAATAAGTGAGTTATCTAAATTAGAATGCTAAGCTGGTAATACCTACCTTGGGCCAATTTAACTGGGTTCATACATCTTTGTTAAGTGGGATATTTCTAGACAATATACTGCTTATATATTCAAATGCAAATAATCTAATTCACTGTGACTTTTCATACTGCTACTCAATAAATCAGTCAATGGATAATGTAAGATATATCAGTTTCAAAAACAAAATTATTTATGAGATTATTATTTATAATTACATTGTTGTTTAACTTTCCTTTTAAATCAAAAACATGCACCTTCCTGTTGTATGAATATAGTAATGCAAAAGAAAATAGAAGCTTCAAAGAGAAAATTGAAATAATGGAGAGGAACTGTTAGAAGGAAATTGTACTTTCACATCAATTCATATTGAAACAGAACTGTGTGATACTAACATTCAGGGAACAAATGCCCTTATGTTTTGGCCTGTTTGTGGGTGGTTTTTTTTGTTGTTGTTGTATTTTCTTGACTGTTTACCTTTCTTTTACTCATAGGCTCCAGCCTGGATCTCTGGGGAGACGTCGCCCCAAAGTTTACATTCCTGAATCTTACTCAGAAAACGCTATTAATACTTATTGACTCTCCACTGGATTCCACTCACCCAAATTCCCTATATGGGTTTTCCCTTGGGACACAAAAACCTAAATTCAAGTGTCCTAAAGTCCTCTTATGTTCTGCCTCTTGCCATGGCTGTTTCCTCAGTTCCTCTTGTTTAATGTGGTTTATCTTTAATTCTTTTCTGTTAATCAAGTCTCTGGCATTCCAGAAGCTCTCATGCTCCTTCACAGTAGTTCTCCTTTATGCATTGCCAGTACCAGCACTTCCACTCCTTCCAAAATTATTTCCTGCTTCCCTCCTTCCTAAATGGCTAGGAGATCTGGAGTCATCGTGTCTGGGTTCACATCCTACTTTCCCAATTTATTGGCTTCCTGACCTTAGCAAGTCAATTGACTTCATTAAGCTCTCATTTCTTCATTTCCAGAACATGCATAACAGTGTTTCCCTCATAGGCTTGTAAGGAGGATACAACTCCATAATGAATATAAAGTTCTTAGCAGGGAGCTTGGCACATAGATCACAGATTACCTATTCTTATTATTGCTCCCTCAGTAAAACCCCACTGTGAAGCCATTATTTCTCACACAACCAACTAATTCAGGAACTATTTAATCAAAACTATCATGTTGAAGGACCTGAGTAAACAGTTACTGTCCTCAGGGAGCTCACTGTCTGATTGGGGAGACTGATGACCTAAGGGATGAGTACAATGCATCTATACTATTTGTATTCAACAATAATAATACATATGCACTTAATCATAGTCACTCCCCTGACTATACTCAAAAAACTTAACATGAGTTTAGGAGAAGAAGATGGATTGCAGATATAATGTGAATGGCATAGCCATCTTTACTTCATTAAAATTTTAATTTACTAAAGATTGTAAATGTATAAAATATGGTTTGGTTTAATTTCACAAATTCTGAGATAAATATTTAGGGACATAAGTACACTAATGTGTATTGTCTCAAATACTTTTCATTAAATTCAGTGTCAAATTTTTAGCTACTGTGTGCCTAAATATTGTCTTTTTTTCCCTATGGGGCAAAGTTCAAATCCAATTAGCTGTAATGAATATGTATTAGATCTCAACTCTCTCGGAGAGGTACAGTGATAAGTGTTGGAGGGAATTCAAAGATAATAAAAAAAGTGTGTCTGTTCTTGGTGATTTCAATCTATTATTAATGAAACATATGGAGCAGTTGCACATATGAACCAATTCGGTAGGACTTGACAGTGAAGACAATAAGAAGATACAGGGGGAATAAAAGGAATGAGATCCATCAAATTATGTTAATCTTCAAGGCGTTGTGAGTGAGATGGCATTTGACAGAGTCAACAGTTAGTTCTGGAGTAAGGGCCACATGCCCATGAGAGCTTTGGGAAATAAGAGGTCGTTCATTGTCTTTGTTCTAAAAGAGGGTGTGCAGGTGGTAATGCTTAGAGGTGATCTGCTAATTGTTCCTTCACAACCTGCAATCTTGATCGAAAGACTGTGCTAGATGATATAAAAAGACATAAACTCTGCCCTAACAAAGAAAATAGGCAACCAAACAATTAATTTTAAAATTGTGATATTTGTGAACTGGAAGTTATTATATGAGACAAAAGCCACACAGAGAAAGGGTTACTCTGTTGGTAGCACAGGATCTGACAAGGGTGGTACTGATTCTGTGTGTGTGTGTGTGTGTTTCAGGAAATATAATAGGAGAGATATTGTAGGGAGGCAAGACTTTTCACATAAAAGGGTGATAGTGTTATCACCTACAGTTGTTCTGATTTTCTGTTGTTCACCATCCTCCTACTTCAGTCGTGGGCTCTATTCACTTGTCCTCATGTGCAAATCCCAGATACACTAGATGAACTTCGGTCACTCATGAAGCACAGAGACTCCCACAAGCAATGGGGACAAAGCACTGCTGGACTCAAATCAGATGTCTGCTGCATGGGTAGACTATTGCCCTGTTTATTTTGGGTTTTATTTTCTATTATTTTCCTGACAAACCATGGGGACACTTTGGACCAGATTTTCTCATTCAAGGACCTTTGCAGTTTTCTTACACCAATTGCTGTGCAAGTCTTTTCTCTCACAAAATGCTCTTGTGGTGGTAGCACTCTCCAGACAAATCCTTCAGTTTAGAAACAGGTCTGGAGATAAACAGACTTACTGTTTGACCTTTATTGCATGATTAAATACAATATGAATTTAAATTATTAGTAAAATATCAGTAAAAGGTCCAAAATTGCTATTGATAAGGAGAATTTATTGAATTGTATGTTCTCTTTTGAATAAAGAACTTTGTCAAGAAACAGACAAATAGATACAAGAGAATTTCTATGAAACACATGTGAGGGAATCCAGCTATTATGATCATGTCAAAAGGAAAAATAATCTTTTTCTAGCTTGACATTATTTGGATAGTTTATATAAAGGTTGTAAACCTTTTAGAGCTCATTAGAAAAAAAAATTCTGCAATTGAGCAAAAAGAAATTTTTCCTATAGTTAAAAATAAAAAGAAATAAAACTGAAATTATCAAGTCAGGTTTTACAGCAATGGAAATGCTATACACGGCAAACTATATGCATATTTTTTGTCCTTAGATAGGAATAAATGCATAATTTCAAAGAAAGTCAGCTGTAATAAAGAAAATATTAATAAAATTGGGTTACTGTGTATATTTATATATACTTTCTTAGTTTGAGAGAAGAAAATAGAAGTATCTCTGTAAGTACATTTTAATATTCATATTCACTTATAATTCCTTTTGTCCCTTCTTTTAGAGTGATACACTGGGAGTAGGGTCCTAAAATTAAAATTTAGTTTTAGACTAAGTCATATCACTTTACCTGTTTAGTTCTTTTCTTTTTTATTTTTTAAAAATTCTATACCAATACACTTTACTTTAAAAAAAAAAAACTAAAATTATTTTTAGAATTGCAAAGATTGTGGATTATTACTTATGTCATCATCACTGTTTAGTTAACAGAAAGGCTTAATATTTCATTTATATGTTTCCTTATTGATAGTTCCTGGAAAACTTTTAACACTGGTCATTCATTTGACAAATATGTATTTACAGTCTACTGTGTGTTAAGCATTATTCTAGATATTAGGGATACGAAAATGAGCAGAAACAGTTGTCAGTAGTCAATGGTCCTTCTTGCAACTCATTTTTTCTTTGGTTACTCTTCTAACTGTTCCCATTCTTTCTTTCTCTCTCTCTCTCTCTCTCCCCTCCCCCCTCTCCCCCAACCTTCTTTCTGATACAAATGAAATATATATAGGTTTTTTTCAAAGACCTTTTCTTGGACATCTCTCTCTCTACATTGTCTCCTTAGCAATCTTACGGCATCATCTGTCACATTTATGTTGATCACTCTTTACCCCTCTCCCTGCTTTTCTTCAGCATCATAGTCTGGTTATGTGCTGGAAATTTAGCCCCCAGCGCATTTCATGTTCACCCTGTCTATTCAGAAAGCCAGTTATTAACAAAGTATTTTAATAAAGTATGATGGTTATATAATAAGGAGAAAAAAACCAGGGGACTTTCAGAATATATCAGAAGGGAACCTAAATTGGGCTGTGAGTCACTAAGACAGTCTCTGTGGAAGTGATATTTAAACTGCAACTTGAAGGATCACTTGAAATTAATTAGGCAAAGTTCAATGGTCAGGAGGCGGAGTTACACACAGAAAGAATAGTGTGCATAAATGCCCTGAGGTGGGAGAGCGCACAACTTTGCTGAGTAACTGAAGAAGGAGAAGCTTACCGAGCTGACAAATGAGGTGCTGAAAGGAAAGAAGTAAGAGAAGACCCAGGAGAGTCGGCCTGGGTATGAGTGAGAAAAGCTCCGAGAGTAAAGTTAAAAGTTTGATATTTCTCATACCAAAAGGAGAATTCATTGAGAGTTTTCATCAAATTATTGGTTTTTGTCCTATTTATGTTTCATTAAAATCCTTCTAGTTAAATGGAACCAAGAGTGAATGCAAAGAAACCAGGCAGAGGTTGGGCATTGCGGTCTTAGCAGTTCATCATTGAGAATATGGGGCCCTGGACCAACAGTAGGTAGTGAAGTTGGAAGTACATGCATTGATTTGAGGTGTGTTGAAGAGACAATACTGGTGTTTTTTGGTGATGAGCTGGAGGATGATGGAAGTGGCAAGGATAATGGCTCAGTTTCCTCCTTGAACAGCTAAGTGGATGGTGAGTTCGGGAGCATTCAAGGGGGGGAAATAACAAGAAGACAGTAAATTAGTTTGGGTTCTGGTAAATGTGTGGTCACTTTGAGACACCCAATGGAAATATGCAGCAGGCAGATGGATATGTGATCTGGGGCACAGCAAAGTAGTCTAGTTGAAATTTAGATCCGGAGTTCGGTATTCATGAAAGTAGCCATGAACTTAGATGTGTTATCCAAAAGAGAGTGGACTCTCTTTGCATATTAAACATCATCATTCAAGCTCAAAACTTCAACTTAATAAAGTTGAGTCCTCTTCATCTTTCTTTCTTGCTCCCTATATGTAAATCAGTTGCCAAGTCTTATCAGTTTTACTCTCTATTATCTTTCTTATCTGTGTCACCATTTCTATTTCCAATAGTCTAATTAGAGTCTTGTTATTTCTGACCAGAGCTATTATATATTTAAGGGTAGCAAGATTGGTTGCCAAGATTAATAAACTATTGCAGTAAGCTAGGAGAGTCATGACTGTCATTTGAAGATAGTTATTAATATTAGCTGTAGGAAGAGGAAAGTGACTAGATTTAAGAAATAAAGGATATGAGAAAGGAGAATGGAAAATGAATTTTGTCTAGAATTAGTAGGAGAAACATTAGAAATGCCTTAACATATAAGTAGACTAGAACTTTTTCCTCTTTATTTTTAACCTAGCAAATATGTATCAAATGACACCATATTATTTTACTATATTAGTCTACAAAGTATCATCTACCCATAACGATTCTTTCAGATAATATTGATTTGAACCAATTTTTGGAAGAGCTAGTAATTAAGTATTTGCCAGACACTTTCCTAAACACTTCATATATAGTAAAGCATTTTATGTTTATAAAAATTCTATGAAACACATCACATACTACGGATGAGGAAATGAAGACATAAAAGTTTTGGAGGGTCTTTCCCAAGGTCACGCAATTTGTAACTGTCAGAAGTAGACTTGAACCCAGGTGTTCTGGTTCCAGAGTCTGTACTTTAATCCGGGAAAGTAAAGGATTGTGTATGTTTTAAGCACCTACTAATGTGCTAAGAACTATGGAATGTATGAAAATATGCATGAATCTATATTTAAATAAACATAGTTTATTTTTATTTATTTTATTTAAATTTAAGGGGAACAAGTGCAATTTTGTTACAAGCATATATTGCGTAGTGGTGGAGTCTGGGCTTTTAGTGTATCCATGACGCAACTAGTGTACATCGTACCCAATAGGCAATTTCTCATCAACCTTGCCCCGCTCACCTTCCCACTCTTCTGAATCTCCGGTATCTATCATTTCACACTCTATATCCATACGTACACATGTTTTAGCTTTCACTTATAAGTGAGAACATGTGGTATTTGACTTTCTGTTTCAGAGTTGTTTCACTTGAGATAACAGCCTCCAGTTCCATCCATGTTGCTACAAACGATATGATTTCATTCTTTTTTATGGCTGAATAGTATTCCATTGTGTGTTTATACCACATTTCCTTTATCCGATCATTCATTGATGGACACTTCGGGTGATTCTATATCTTTGCTATTGTCAATAGTGCTGTGATTATCATACAAGGACAGGTATCTTTTTGATGTAATGATTTCTTTTCCTTTGGGTGAATACCCAGTAGTGGAATTGCTGGATCAAATGGTAGTTTTAGTTCTTTGAGAAATCACCAATTGTTTCCTATAGAGGTTTTATACATAGTTTAAATATCAGGTTGGGGAAAAAGAATACATTCTGTAACTAATTTTTAAACCATATATCATAGAAAATTAAGTTATTTTGTTGTTCAAAGTCAGTTGAGTTCAATGAGAGATTGCTGAAATGAAAAAGATTCTAATTTCTTATAGGGGAAACTCAAGGGTGACCATTGCTATTTATAATCATGCATTTATAACATTCACCTTTCCTTAAGTAGCATGTAAGAAACTGTTACAAACAGTATATAGAAAAATTGGGTTTGGTGACTTTTGCCAACAAATGCGCCAATGTTTTAAATCAGGGGAAATGTATGGAAGCTGTACTCAGTCTCAGGTAGGTAGATATGAATAGAAAGGGAAAAGGCAATTTCCTACCTGGTGATGTGGAACTCTTTAAATCTGCCAGTCCAGTTTTTCACTCCTTCTGTTTTAGTTTTTGTAAGACTTTCTAAATAGGCAATTTAGTATTTGTTATTAGTTTTGAAATTATTTTTATTAGTTTTGAAATTATTATTACTGGAGCCAGTATGAAGTGCTAAGTATTTATAGACAGAAACTTTGGCAAAGAATATAGAGGATCTTGAAATGGTCTTTCACTGTGGTAGAAGAGCTTGAATAGACTGAAGTGCAAATCCAGATTTGTAGAGAGTAGTGTGGGTTTGTGAAAATAAGGTATATGATTGAAAAAGTCATTTTTTCCAGCACAACTACATGATTATTCAATAGCTCTGTTTTTTATTTGACTCACTTGGAGGGAAGCTCCATAGCATTAGTAGTAAACAATTTATGTGGTTAAAATATGAAAAAGACAAAGAAAAGCAAACTAAAAAGATGTTTTAGAGTAGAATCAGAATTGAGCCAATGAGCCTGACTGGTAGAGTCTTTGGAGGGAAGCCAAGTAGTCTGTGATATTTCTCTAGTTAGAGTGTGTGTATGTGTGTGTGTGTGTGTGTGTGTGTGTGAGATAAAAAAAAATGTTAACTCTTTCCATTGAATCTGAGACATTTCTGAGTCTGAAACTCAAAACCAAATGCAAATTAAGATTTTTTAAAAGTATGATTAAAAAAATACCACATGCACACATGACATTTGGCAATGCCTTAGATCTCTCTAAAATGTCAAGATAGGAAAATATCCAAAACCTCTTTTTTTGAGAAAAAGAGAAAGTAGGATTCTAGCCAAATGCGTGCTGGGGAGTTCTTATGAGACTTTCTGGAAACTGTACTTTTTAAGGCAATCATGTTTTCCATGCTTTCATGGCCCCAAACGTTACTTGAGTGAATTTAAAGTTTCATCTATTTGTGCCTTGTTGCTGTACATCCTTTCTGACCTCAATGGTTAAGTTTCACTTTGGCTAGATGACAAAAGAAAAATATTGTGTTTGGCACTATGCAATCTTAGAATACTTTAAGAATGAATATGCCAAGGGAGAGTTATATTATGTAGTTTGAATTATATTTTTCATGCATGATATATACATCTCCCTATGTTAGACAAATATATGTCAGCCTTTTGCTTTTTCATTAAAATAAATACTCATCATATACTTGATATAAATATGCTGTGGTCAGAGGTTATAAGAGACATGTGATTTCAGGTAAATAACACAAAATCAACAGACCTCTAATAGGAACTTAATGTTTTAAATCTTATCAACATATTTTTTTAAAAAGTAGAGAGAATAACTGTCTACAATCAGAAATGACCAAGAGGAAAAATGCCTGGCTTTCCTGCAATGATTTGGAAGATTACTATCACCTGTATTAATTAATTCATTCTGTTGTTTAATATAAATGGCAAAAGTGTTGCCATGGCATTGAGTTTTTTAAAATTCTGATAAAATATACATAACATAAAATTTGCCATTTAAACCATTTTAAGTGTATAGTTCTGTGGCATTAAGTACATTCACACTGCTGTATAACCATCACTACCATCTACCCTCAGAATGTTTTCATCTTAACAAACTGAAACTCTGTACCCCTTAAACACTACCTCTCCACCCCGTTCCCAGCCCCCGAAACCACCATACTGCTTTCTGTTTCTATGAATTTCACTATTTTAGGTAACTTACGTAAATGGAATCATACAGTATTTTTCCGTTTTGTTCCTTCTCATCTGGAGAAGCTATCACTTTTTACTTTGAACTTATTTTCATTTAGATTGGACGTTTTTATATTTTTAAGTTTTTTTAATTTTTCTTCCTTGAGGATGTGACTGTAATTGTGTTGTGTCTGGTTGGTTGTCTTCAATTTCGGCTGGTTTCCGGGGGCCAAAACTCTGCATGAGTTTCTTCATTATAGATAGCCTTTGTGTAGTGGCTTTCTCAAGTGCTGATTGTAGTCGAGATCTACTGGGCAGAAGCACAGACTCACTACGTTCCACAGGACTGGGATTGTGGTTGTCTCAGGAAGCTTATGTGGGTCTCCTTCGCTGTTTCCTTTTGATGAAAGGTTTTATATATTGTGTTATGCGGTTCAACCTCCTAGCCAGTAGGTGGCACTTATAGGTAAGAGCTGAGTGCAGTAGAAGCTGACGGGTGTGTGTTTGATCTTTGTTTTTTGGGAGGGGGTCTGTGTTGTCTCAGGTGATGAACTGGGCTGGGGAACGCCCAATGTCCTAAATTTCCTGCTCTGTGGAGGACAAAGCTGGGAGGGGCTGGACTGTCAATCTCACCCATGGAGACCACAGTGATGAATGCAGGCTCTAGCCCTGACTGGGGTGATGGGGGAAGCGCCTGGTAAATTGCACCTAGGTCTCCACCAGGGGCAGCAGAGAGAGGGCTGTACCAGCTCCATGTCTTAGGCCGGCAGGAATACAATCCACTTCCCTGTCATGCCCCTGTCCCAGGACTTAACGATTTTCAGTTCATTTAGACACTGTCATCTACCTTCAGACCACAACGTCACAGAAGTTGCAGGAAAAGCCTGTCCCACAGCGCTCTGCCTAAATGGTTTGGAAGCGGAACCTCTTCCCTCAGTCCACCACAGACAGCTTTGCAGCAATCCTGTGCTTCTCCAGGGAATGCTGCTGCTCTGTGTAGATGGGGAGAGGGACCCCACCTCTCAGCACGTGTGAGTGGGTATTAGCTGTGGAGTTGCTGGCGATCTGGGTCAGCCTCGCCGTAGATCCCTAGGAGAGTGTTCAGGTGCCAGCAGTGGGGAACTAGTTTAGATAATCCCCACTCCCTAGCCCCCAGGACGGCACGCTCAGTTCCTGGTAGGACCAGACCAGGACCAGGCTGGCGCACTTGTCCCCAGCTATTTTGTGAACTAATAAAGGGAGAACTCACTCATTATCCAGGGGAAGGCACTAAGCCATTCGTGAGGGATCTGCCTGTTAGACCCAAACACCTCCCACCAGACCCCACATTCAATATTGGGGATCAAATTTTAGCATGAGATTTGGGGGGGCCAAACATCCAAACCGTATCAGCAGGCCCCTCTCTGAAGGTGAGCAGCTGCGGGGTACATGGTCCGCTAGCACCCCCATCGCTCAGCTGCAGGTGGAGGTCTGTGCCCTTGGGGCACATAGAAGCATCTGGCTTCCCCATCCCTCCTTGCCTGGCAACAGCAGCGGCAGTGGTAGCGGTTGCAATGGCTCGAACCTCTGGGAACTGGGCTCCCGCAACGGTGCTGAGCTACAGTTGAAACGCTCTGGTGGGGCAGGGTGGTTGTGCCACAGGCCTGTCGCCAGGGAGTACAGGTCCCCCTCATTGGAGGCAGGCAGCTGAGGGGCTTGTGGTCTGCTTACACTCTCATCCCTCAGCAGCGGGGGCAGTCTCTCTCCTTAGCACATGCAAAAGCACCCAGCTTCTCTTCTCTGTCCCGGGTCTGCTGTGTTCTTAATCTAGGATCTGGAGCTAAGAATCTCTGTTCTCATGGATTTTTTATGTAGTCAAAGATTTTTTAAAAATTCTAAACCTGAAAGCTTTGCTATTTAAAATAAAAATAACTTTGCCATTTTTTTATAAAATGTTAGCTTTTTATTATATAAAATTTAGAAACTACACAAAAGAACAAATCAGGAATGACGACCAGTAATAATTTGGTATAAGTAATTGAAATCCTTTTTTCCTATAAAAGTTGAAGTATGTTTTGTGTAATTTTCCTGTAAACTTACAAAGTTGAAGCATGTTTTGTGTAAAAGAGAATGATTTTATTTAAATCTATTATTTAAATTTCGATTTAGTGAAATAACAATAATTCAATGAATTGTACAAATCAGAATTGCCATAATGTAGCTTTACATATATAAAGGAAGTCAACACGAGGAATATCTACTTTTGTTTTTATCTTCATTTTTATCTTAATTACTCTAACAGAGGCAAATTTTATCTAAAAGGAGATGTAGAAATCAGAATACGGATTAGATTTCTAAAAGAAGTTTAATATTTATTACTGTGTGCCCAAAATGCTCCTACTTTAAATGAAGCTTTATTTCTAAAATTATAATCTATGTTTATATATGCGTATATGTTTTTATTGAATATTTGTGTTCTATTGGTAACAAATGAAACTTTAACAGTATACTATTAAATAATACTAATGCTACTATCAGCTCTCTTTTAATGAATACTGTGTGCCAGATACTATTCTATGAGCCTCATCCTTCATCTCATTTAAACATGACAAACAACCATACAAGGGAAGTACTTTTATTATCTTAAAATTACTGACAAAGAAATGGGGGCACAGAGAGTTTAAAAAATTTCTGGAGTCACACAGGCAAAAATGACATAGGCAGAATTTAAGCTAATTAATAGGACTATAGCATCCACACCTTTCTTTAGAAATTAATTGAGGGCAAGAAACAACCTTTCTTTAGTATGTAATTTCAAACAGCATCTATATAAAGACAATAAATATATTAGAGAATAGTGAGAACTGTATACATTTGATTTTAGACTATTTCCTCTTTAAATAAATTAGGATAATTGGCATATTTGTAACAAGGTGAATGTTGGGGAAAATCTTGGTTCTAATCACAGACCTCTACTAACCCTGAAATTGGGGCTGTCATTCCCCAATGTTAACTCTTTGGCTTGGGACTTGTTATTCAAAGGTATCAGATGAAATGATCTCAACAGCTTTTCCCAATTTTAAAATCCTTTTCTCACCTTCTATGTTATCCCTTGTCTGTGAGTCATATAGAGCAAGAGATGGCTTCAGTCTTCTGCAAATGTTTTTCTTACATTCTTAGTTGTAAAGTGAAACTGAGTTTAATGAAATAATGTAAACCTATAGTCACATTTGAATGTCTTTGAAGTTACATCATTCCAGATTTGCTGACAAGCAAATGCCCTATTTTCAAAGTAATGAAACATCAGTGAAAATCAGTGAGCTTGACAATATTCCATAAGAGATTACTAAAAATATTCTTTGGAAAACTCAGAAAGGGAGGTGCTATCTATAAGGAGCCAGCTTGGCTTCTAAATGAATAAGTTACATGAAATAAGATTCACTTTCTTACTCTATAGACATTAATTACAAAAGGCTTCTTACCTATTTTTTAAGAGCTTTTGCAAGATATAATTCACATGCCATAAAGTTCAGCCCTTTGAAGGGTACAATTTTAGTATATTGATAGGGCAGTTCAGATTGACCCTTATTTTCTCTTTTTGCTTGTTCAGGAGCATCCCGCCCAGTAAAGTGTGCAATATTGACATTCTATCTTGTTGAATAAACCACTTAATAAATACAAGAGTATAGCAGAAGGGGCCAGATAATCCTAGCTAAACTCAGATGAAATAGCTTGTAAAAACAGAAGGAATAATTAAATATTCAGATATAAATTCTAGAAAAATACAAATCAAAGATTAAAAAATATTTATTTGTAATATTAGCACCTAGAAAAATAATGTAGGCTTTTTAGCATCAGATAAGTAGTAAAATAAAACATTTATTCCTTATGTATCTTGAATAACTTTATGTGTGGCTTAAATTCATAGGCACACCTTGTCATCTTGAGAGCAAAATGAATTAACATTCCCGAGTTCTTTTCTTTTCTTTTTAATAGATTATCACTCGAGAAAAGGCTGCATCATAACATTTAATGACAAAGTGTGAAATTTTCCTATAGGCCTTAGTGATTTAGCAACTCATAAAACCAAAGAAAGGAGAGTATGATCATTATTTTAGATTCCTTCTTTGTGACTCTAAATTTTTAAGTACAGGAAGAACATTTTCACTAGCAACTTTCTCTGTCTTAAAATTTAATAGCACAACACATTTAGAAAAGTAGCTAAATTATTTCTCATGTATATGTTTGGCTGGGGCAGTTATTGCAACATAAAAGACAAACAAAACATGAATTTTTAATTTTCTGTCCTGTTTCCCCTGTGCCTCCGATGAGCTGTAGTGTTCATCTTCGTGTCACTGAATGGCCATTCTCCATGTACTTGCCCAGGCCTTGGCAACCAACTTGGTGCCCTGGTGAGTGGATTTTCTGGGGATTTGGCTTGGAAATGTGTACTTTGAAAATTCTATCCAATAATTCTAATTTGTAAGCCTAGTTAGAAACATTGCACTAAGAATAATTAAACTCTTCCAGTTCTCTGCCCTGGATTCAGTAGTTTTCATTAACCAAAGATGTCTTTTGTAACTTGGCTCAAAAGACTTTCATGATTCTTGAGGCCATCCATAAATGCATTTTAAGGAATCAATTTCTGTTTTTAACCAATTACAAGATTTTATTAACAAACTGTTTAATATATAGCAATTACCCGTAAGCTTTCTATTTTAGTAAGTACTTAGATTTGTAGCCATCTGCACTACATTTAAACAAAACTTACCATTACCGTATATTTACCTGACATTATGTAAAACTGCATTCTTTTTGTATTTGGGAACACCATTTTATATATGAAGAAGTTGAGACTTAGAAAAGTTTTCAAATAACTGTTTAATGGCATTAAATCTAGAACCCAGGTAGTATAGGCATCTGTACTAAGTTCCACGCCGTTAATGGATAAGAACTTAATTTCAGCAAAATACCTGTAGTACCTATTGCTATTAATCCAAATTATTTTGCATATGCACTTAATTTGAAAATTTGTACTGCTTTTTAATTTGTGTAAGAACTATACATCTCCACAGGTTTTTACCAAATTTATATTTTTAAATGTTTAAAGTAGTGTTTTCAAATAAATAGTTTAAATTGACGCTTAGCCGTGCAAGATTATATTTTTTTAAAAGAATGATCTTTATAATATTTAAATGTGAAACAAACAGCTATTACTGAAATAATTCGAGATAAGGTCCCTGTTGATGCTGTTTGAGAAAGCCATTAACTGAAACTTTGGGTGTACTCATCTTCATTTAGTGTTTCCACTCCAGATTGTACCACTGCTCCTCTCTATCCTTATGCTTTATTTGCCTTACAACCAATATCTTTCTGAAACTAGACCCCAAACAAGTTAATTTTGGTTTTTCCAAGATTTGCTTAAATGTAAACCTTTAAACACTTACAATTTAGAAAATCCAATAGACAACAGCATAGCTATTGCCAGATAAAAAACTATGCCAACTCTGCCCCACACTGTATCTGTTGATGCATTATTGGTTGCATATATTGTACTGAATTGGACATATAGACCAATGGATTTAGGAATATTTGGTCTTTTAAAATCTAAACTATTTGCAGCAAAATATCATTGTTAAACTAACTTTTAGTTAATGTTTAACTAAAAGTTAAACTAACTTTTAGAAAGTGAAATCACAGATTGTAGACCTCCAAAAGAAAGACATTGATATTTTCTAGTAAATAAGTTGTAGTTATTTAACCTTTCTCGGCACCAAATTTTGAACTTATTCTATACCTTCTATGTTTTAAAGAACTAAATTCCATGCTTTTATGAAGTTTACTCTTAGGGACTTTAGGTGGGTGAAGATGGTCCCTACTGAAAAGATATAAATTGAAAGAAGTAAACTTTGGCTGTTGAGAACACTATTATATTAAAACAATTAAGTAGCAATATTAACCAGCACAGGTGTAGTCATTTTTGGCACAATGAATAGTATATGTTGAGACTCTTTAAAGAAAACACTTTTAAAAAGAGGGATCTGCACAGTGTAATGTACAGATATCTTTGACAGTTTAAGGGAAATTTGATGTGAAAATTTGCATAATAATGTTACATATATAATAGAATATTAAAACTTACCATTAATAAAAAAATGTTGACATGCTTAACTCTTCTTTAGTATTAGTTTAAAAAGCTAATAAAGACTATTAAAATTAAACTTTATTCTCTTATTAAAAACTATTTCCTGTTTTCCTGAAAAAAACAATCATAGTCTCTGAATACAACCAGTAGAGGAAAGCAATAGAGTTCCTGTAAAATTTATTAATATAAGCACATTGTGAGAATTCTATTAATGTAGGCAGGAGAAGTGTAATGTTTCTTTTGTCTTGCTTATTCATTTTGACAGATTTGAAGTGCTTGCAATTCTGTACGAACAGGTTTCTATAAATCCCCTACATCGATATAGTTTAATTTTTGTATATTTCCTGAGTGTTTAAAAATGCAGTAATGTCTTAAATTTCAAGGTAGAAAACCTAATTAGTAGAAGATTACATTAAACATTTGCTTTCTTTTGGATAAACATGGGTATATATTACCTTATTTAGATACCATGAATTCATCTTTGTACTACCTGTAATTACTTATTACAGAAACATTTCAATGCCAAAAAAATAATGTTAGTAGTAAAATAGTTTTTCTAAGCAACTAAAATAAATTTTCAAATTATAGGCTATGCAGTCTTAGTACAATTATAGTTATAATAGGCCATCAATTTCATGATATTAAGAGAAAACCAAGAAACTTATCCATTTAGTCAATCTCTTGGTATGTATTTAGAAGGGACAAAAAGCCTAATGATACAGTTGACATACATCATTGACCTGTTTATGTCCTTCTGTACTTCTCAAAGCTTATAGACTATGGTTATATTGCTATGATCACTTTGAGTAGCTACTTGAATTTTTGATCTTTAAATAAAGGGATACCGTGAAAACATTATGGATCTAATTTCAGACCACTGCAATAAACTGAGTGTCACAGTTAAGTGAGTCTCATATTTTTTTGATTTTGAATTGCATATAAAGTTATTTTACGCTACACTGTAGTCTATTAAGTATGCAGTAGCATTATGTCTAAAAAAAGTACATGCCTTAATTAAAAATACGTTATTGCTAAAAATTGCTAATGGTCACTTGAGCCTTCATCAAGTTGTAATCTTTTTTCTGGTGGAGGGTCTTGCCTCAATGCCGATGGCCACTGAGTGATCAGGGCGGTGGTTGCTAAAGGCTGGGCAATTTCTTAAAATAAGACAACAGTGAAGTTTGCCACACAGAGTGACACTTTCATGAAAGATTTCTCTGTAGCATGCAATGCTGTTTGATAGCATTTTACTCACAGCGGAACTTCTTTCAAAATTGGAGTCAGTCCCCTTAAACCCTGCCACTGTTTTATCAACTAAGTGAATGTAATATTCTAAATGTTTTCTTTTCATTTCAATAATGTTCATAGCATCTTCACCAGGAATAGATTCCATCTCAAGAAACCACCTTCTTTGTTCACCCTTAAGAAGCAACTCCTCATCTGTTGAATTTTATCATAAGATTACAGGAACTCAGTCCCATCTTCAGGCCTCACTTCTAATTCTTTTGCTGTTTTCACCATCTTTGCAGTTACTTCCTCCGCTGAAGTCCTGAACCCTATAAAGCACAGGCAGAGTAGAATTAGCATGCTTCTTACATGCCTGAGGATTTTCAGAATGGTGAATGAGCCTTGGCTTCAATTTAAAGTCACCAGCTGCATTAGCCCCTAAGAAGAGAAGCAGCTTGTATTTTGAAGTTGTGAAGCCAAGCATTGACATCTCCTCTCTAGCCATCAAAGTCCTAGATTACATCTTCTTCCTATATAGAGCTGACTATGTTGAAAATCTATTGTTTAGTGTGTCCACCTTTATCGATGCTCTCAGCTAGATCTTCTGGATAACTTGTTACCACCTCTCCATCAACATTCGCTACTTCACCTTTTACTTTTGTATTATGGATATGACTTCTTTCCTTAAACCTCATGAACCAACCAACCTCTACTAGCTTCCAACTTTTCACCTGCATCTTCCTCACCTCTCTCAGGTTGCATGGAATTGAAGAGAGTTAGAGCCTTGCTCTGGATTAGGCTTTGGCTTAAGCGAACATTGTGGCTGGTTTGATCTTCTAACCAGACCTCTCAAACTTTCTCCATATCAGCAATAAGCTGTTTCTCTTTCTTCTGTGTTCACTGGAGTAGCACTTTGAATTTCCTTCAAGAACTTTTCCTTTGCATTCACAACTTGGCTAACTGGTGCAAGTGTTTCAACTCATCTTGGCTTTTAATATGGCTTTCTTTTTAAGCTTAATTGTTTTTGCCTTTTGTTTTAAAGTGAGAGATATGTGACTCTTCTTTCACTTAAACACTCACAGGCCATTAAAGGGTTATTAACTGGTCGAATTTCAGTATTGTTATGTCTCAGGGAATAGGGAAGCCCTAGGAGAGGGAAGAGATGGGAGAACAGTGATCAGTGGGGCAGCAGAACACACACAATACTTACTGATTAAGTTCACCATCTTATTTTATAGGTGCAGTTCATGGTGCCCCAAAACAATTATAATAGTAACCTCAAAGATCAGTGTGCACAGATCACCATAACAGATATAGTAATATTAAAATAGTTTGAAATATTGTGAGAATGACCAAATGTGACAAGGAGTCAGGAAGTAAGAACGCACTGTTGGAAAAATGATGCCAATAAACTTGCTGGACTCAAGGATTCCACGAACCTTCAGTTTATAAAAAGTACAATATCTGAAGTACAATAAAATGAAGTGCAGTCAAATGAGGTCTTTCTGTCCTGTGATGTTAAACCATATCATGAAATTCTGGACTCTAAGATTTGGAAGAAGCTGAAAGTTCAATCAATTCAACTTCTCATTTCCACTCTTAGAAAACATCTATTTAAATTAAAAAGCCTATTTTTGTTTTAAAAATGTCCATCGAAATCCTTTTAAATAAGTATAATCTAATAAAATTATTTGAATGACGAGCAGCAAAGAGTCTATCCTTGTCACTGTCCAATCAGACTGACATATTTCATTGGGCACAAAACAAATACTGTTAACACTGCTAATATGATATCATTCCTTTTTATTACTGAATACTATTTGATTATATAGGTATACCACATTTTGTTTATCCATACATCAGTTGATGTACATTTGGGTTGTTTTTACCTTCTGTGTATTTCTAATAATGCTTCTTGAACATGTGTGTAGAAATTTTTGTGTGCATATATGTTTCATTTCGCTTGGGTAGAATTCCTAGGAATGAAATTATAGTCATGTGGTAGCTATGTTTAACATTTTGAGGAATTACCAAACTCTTCTACAAAGTGGCTGGCACCATCTTATATTCCCACATATGAGAATTTTAATTTCTCCACATTTTCACCAATATTTGTTATTATCTTTCTTTTTGATTATAGTCATTTTTATGAGTGTGAAATAATATTTTATTGTGGTTTGGATATTCATATCCCAATTGACTAGTGATTTGAACATCTTTTCATGTGTCTATTAGCCATTCATATATCTTCTTTGGAGAGATGTCTATTCAAATTATTTGCCCATTTTTAGTTGGCTCTTTACTTTTTATTATGGAATTATGTGAGTTCTTTGTATATTCTGGATATAAGTTCTTATCTGATATATGACTGTAAATATTTTCTCCCATTTTGTGTTTTTTTTTTCATTTAATGATGTCCTTCAAAGCAAGAAAGGCTTCAATTTTGATGAAGTCTAAGTTACTAGTCTTTTATCACTTGTGCTTTTCCTACTGAATTTTCATATGTTTTTCAATAGTTGTAACATGTACTGTAATTTTGATTTAAGTGACTGCAGTCCTCCCAGACAGTAAATGTGAACACTGGGGCTAGTCTGATTTAGTTTTGTATCCTACACAGCAAGCAAAGGGCCTGAGGTATAGTAGGAAATCAATTAATGTTTATTTAAGAGATTAACAGATTATTTCATGCTATTTTTCAATAAGTAAATTGGATACTATTTAGTAACAACATAGTCCTTAATAAAGAATAATAATTTTTCCTATTTGAATAATTAATTTCAGAAAAATCTTGGTCATCCTCACACAAAATTCAGATACAGACTACTTCTTAAATTAAAATCCAGTGTGCATATTTAAAGTATATTTCAGCGGTAACCATCAGGTAGTCAATTGTTTGATTTTATCTGGGCAAGAGCAGGATGAGTGATGAGGAACCATTGTTTTTTTGTTCTTTGTTTTTTCTGGTTCGTTTCCAGAGAACATATCTTTGTTTGAAAACTAAAATCAAGTATCCATTGATAGCATCCTACTCATAGTTATATGGTCATAAATTGAGAAAGAATGAGAGTGTACTGGAAAAAATAATCAAACCATGTTATTTTATGGGGATGGTTAGTTGTAGTCAGTAAGTATTTATAACTGGCATAGCCTTTTCCAGTACTGTGGAGAATAACTTCAAATCTTGCATCAGTGTACAAATGTTTTATTTTGCACATTTTTTTTCTTTCTATTGAGAGAATACATTTCTGTAGCAATTCAAATATTTCTTGAAAATGAAATGTTAAAAATATGTTTTAAGCTTTTTGTCATACTGTTATTCCACTAAAAACTTTGGTACTTTGGCTTTGACAATGAGAAATAGAAAAGAAATAACCTTCCATGCCAAAACACTTTTTGAAAGAAAATTTATTTTGTTATTTTTTAATTTTTGACATTTAAAAAATTTTCCTCCTGTTCATTAATATTCACTCTGATAATCATCATGGGATCATTCTTAGGACTTTCATTACCCCATCTAATTGTAATAGTTGGTGGCTCACCAGCTTTTTATTTTGCACATAAAATACCATTCTCTTCATTTGTGTTTGCATAAGAGTGAAATATACTAGTGCAGTGGACAAACTGCTTTTTACATCTTTGACTAAACGTACATTAAGTGCCTACTCTATATTAGGTATTATGCTAGAAACCAATCTGAACGTTTCATTGTTGGAAGCTCAGCAGAGAAGTAAGCTGTCTGAGATCACTGAAACAGGATTTCTAAATATAATTAAAGCACAGTTCAGTTTAAAAAAATATTTTGAAAAATGAGTTCAAGACTTTTAGAAGACATATTTTACACTTTAGATCATATGAAAATTTTATTTATTGTTGTTTATTGATGAGCTAATGCTGTTTCACATAAATTAAATTGGTTATAGTTTTGAAGTAAAAAAAGAACACAAAACTCTAAAATGGGGCTTTCGTTTTAAAGTTTGAGATAGTTGTTTAAAAGATACAAGGAAATATAAGCATTATAGACTAATAACCAAATGAAATAGCATAGCATAGCTATAAGTGAAAATTTTGTCTTTTTTTATCAAGTCATAGAAATTTCTCCAAAGATGAAGACTGTTATGCAAAAGTGAAATGAGGCAGAAGGATTATTTTGACATTGCATTAATTCCACGAAAACAATCATAGCCAGGCCTCATGTTGGGCACTAGAAAGCCACTAAAGATGAAGTCTGTGATTTAATGGGGGCTGCATTCTCTTACTGTACTTGTGCAATTATTGTTCTCTTATAGTGTTCCCCATGGTTTTAAAAACTTATTATTATTTTCTAATTTTAAAAAAGATAATCTGATTGATTTAAGCCAGCCTATGATTCATTCCTCTTGGGTCACATATTCCGACTCCTCCCCTAATCTTTGGATTGTAGAGGAGGAAGAGGAGCTTGATATATTTTATTTTGAATTGCTCCTTTTAACAGATAGTATTATAGTATGTTAAGTGAGATTGGGAAGTTATATAGGGTAGGAAAATTTATTAATAGGCTCAGAGCAACAAAACTTACCTCACAGTACAAGACATACCACAGATCAACATACATTGTCTTTTTCTCTTCTTTATGCCTCTTATTTTAGACAGAATAGTAATTCATTATTTAGAACATAAAAACAGCATAAAATATTCAGTTAATGAATCCATTGTTTTGGCTTGTGTATCTGTTAGTTATTGTCACAGTAATGTTGCACAATAAAGAGCTACAAAATCTCAACGGCCCATGAAAATACACATTTATTCTCATACATTGGTGGGTAACTGTGCTTGGGCTGCTCTAGGCTAGGCTCCATTGGAAAGGCTGCTTCAGTCTACAAATCTTTCTACCGGGATTCTTCTACTCAGTGTCTGTTGTCCTCCTTCTGCTACTAGTGGGCTAGCAAGGGCGGATTATTTGAGTCACTTTGGCAGAGTTACAAGAGAACAAGCTTTATTTGTGTCATATTTGTAAATATCCCATTGTCCAAAGCAAGTATCATGAATAAGCCCAAAGTCAAGAGGCAGGGAGAGAAATTCCAACTTTAGTGGAAGGGACTGCAAAGTTACCTACAGGGAGAGATGAAGAATTGGCACCAGTGATTCAGTCTACCATGGCTTGTACCTTTAGTACAAATCAAACAATTTTTCTGTTTTCCAACAGTCTTAATAGAAGCCTTCTCTATTTCAGAGTATCCAGTATTTATTATGCAAAAAAGAAGTGATGGAAAAATTAGTGGCATGCTTTTGTTTGTTAGCTTTATACTGAATTTTCCCTTTGATATGTGTCTACCACAGTCAGACTAACATCTATTAAAACAGTATACTACAGAATGCTTTTGCAGGGTGTTTGTTTTGAAGAATAGTATAAAAATTTCCATAAGTTTCATGTGCAACCACACATATTTTAACATGATCTTTTATTCTGCATTTACTTCTGGGCATCCTTAAGAATCTGTTAAAATGCAGAAATTATGCAGTATTGATTTCAGGAAAAGTTGAAGTGGTTACACATGGTTGCCTTTGCCTTAAAAGAAATCCTTATTTGGTTCTAATTTGAACAATATTGAAAGCACAACAAAACTAGCTTCTTATTAAGTCACCACACATTTAGTGAGTTATGGAAAGCATTTTGTTTCAAGAATGGAGTTAACTATGTCTTATCCATACTTCTAGCCATTCTTGTCATTTCTGGCTATTCTCCAAGCCTGCCTGTTACTCAGACATATTTCTTCCTAGTAAGAAATGCATCGAAATCCCAGGAACATATGCTGCTGACTGTTAGAAGAGTTTTAGTGGTGAGAGATTAATGTAATTGCTTTTGTTTGAAAAATATAATTGGTCACAGATACATACATCTTGCTTATGTAAGAAATACATTGTTTTAAAACTCACTATGTTTAATTTTACTTTGCTTTTAAAGATGAAACTTTTTAGTTTTAGAATCTAAAATACATATGCTTCCTTCATTCCTTATATTTCAGAATACTTGGAGTAGAACAGTATATTTCTGTATAAAGTAAATGAACAGATTTCTAAATACATATAATTTAATTTAAATTTAAGGTATAAAGTTTTAAATGACAAAATGCTTATTAGCCTAAAGTAAGAAGAGTATTCTAACTCCCTAATTAAATGTTACTTCATCAAATGTTATCACTATATCATATTTCTTTTACTAAAGTATTGTCTATAAAACAGTGTAGTAAAATGATATTTAGTATATATGATTTAAATTTTCATCTTCTAGTAAAATGTAATGCTTATTCAATTTTTCTAAGTGCATAGATTTACTTTCTGATGATTCCTGAAACTTCAGTAGAGTTTGGGCCCACAACAGACTTATGTTTTCAAGATTTTGTGGTAGGGACTTTCTTATTTTTCTCCTAATAGGTCACATCTAGTCCCTGCCGGTCTTTCATAGAGTGGAATCGTAGGTCTTTTCTCCAGTTTGAGATCTCTCATTTTCTTCAAGATTTCAGTTTCAAAATTTCAGTAATACCATCAAGATGAGACAGCACACTATTATTTCAGCCACCACAGACTCTTGAATTAGGTTGGTTCTACATAATAAATAAATAAATACCTAAACATATCATTCATAGAGTAAGAACAGACCTTGCATACCTACATAGTCCAAACATTACATTCCTGACATTTAGGACATTTAAATGTAAACTGTTCTTTGTTAGGGCCTTCTCATAACTGAAATATGAGTCACTTGCAAACCATAATAGATTTTGGCTCCGCTACATGATGAAGTGTTCTGGATGTAGCGAAACATTTCACCAAGACTCACGGCAGTAGAATTCCCCGTGGTCACCCAAAATAGGGAAAGAAATGAAGAACAAAATTAAAGGAAATATGCAGACTCTGGCACCATCCCTTCATGGCAACACGGCTCTTTACTGTTGGTAAGAAATGGAAGTACTTACAGCTTAAGCCCATAAATGATAATATAAGCAGGTGTTGAATTTTTTTTCCTAATGGCTGAATTTATCTGCATGCTTGATTCCCTCGTTGAAGGTCAAGTGGCAGAGTATTCCTTTGCACACACTGACACACTGAGCCTGTCACTGCATTGTGGGCAAACTCATACTCCACACTGTACACTCAGCTTGGGCAGGAAAGGTGGAGTTTTCCTTTTCAGAGCCAAAGGAAGTGACAGCTCAGGCGTAATGATTGTACTGATTCTGGTGTGCGTTTCAGTTTGGTTCATTTGCTTTCAACGTCAACTCCTCACTTGAAACTCCATATAGAACATTAAATTGTAGGTTTCCAGAGTTTTGTTTCACTCTGGCCAAGTGAAATTGTTTCGAGTGTAAGATTATATATTTTTCCTCACTGAATTTCAGTAGTACTTACACATAATCTAGGGCATCATGTAGCAAAGGGTGATTGGAATGACATCGTAATGGCCTATTAAGGCTAATGCACATTTGAATGAGCTCAGTTATTCTTTCAGGTTAGTCATGCTTCTCGTGGTATTTAGTGTAGCAGCTTCCAAAGTAGGGACAGGGATTGCTTAAGACCATTTATTCCAATCTTCTAAATGAGAGATTTTCTAAACAAAGCATACAGAAGATGTTTTTCTGAAACTCTTTTAATTTTCAATCATCATTATGCACATGAGGTTATTGCATTTTCGTAAAATCAATAGCTCATTTGATTTCATAACATAAACATTATATATGATGGCATAAGGGACACATGGCAATCAGTATGATTAAATTGGTACTAAATATCATTGTGACAGAGAACAATTTTGATTAATACTCTTTATATACCAGTAAAATATCCACTTTATTATTACATTTGCTGAACATGTAACTCTAATACAAATGTAAAAATAACCCAGATTTACTATAAAAGTGGAAATATCTCTAAAGGAAAAGTTATATGCTAGATGTAGATAAGTAGTCAGAATGAGCAGGACAAATTCTTGCTTTCAAAATCTCAAAATCTAGAAGTCTCTAAACTTCTAGACTACGGCTAGAGTAGAACAATGATCTTCAATAACCAGAGGAGATTTGCAATTACCAATTTATGTTATATATAAATGTATTAAATCAGTTCTACAAAATACTATTTTTGAAATAAATATTTTTTGACAGAACTCCTAATTACAAGATATATTTGAAGGCAATCTTGATGTCATTATTTTACTATATTTAGAGATAATATTTGTGAATTCTAAACTGTATTTTTAGTGCGAAGCTTGTCACAATTTTTGTCGTCTTGGTCCTTGGCCTGTCAAAAACCAGGGCGTGTATCACTGCCTGAGCTCCACCACACTGCCCCACCTGGGTCCATGAAAAAATTGTCTTTCATGAAATCTGTCTCCGGTGCGAAAAAGGTTGAGGACCACTGGTCTAGGTGATAGTATTATGTAAAGAATTTAGTATGGCGGTGTTGGTTTCACATAATAAAAAGTCAATGATGTAAATAATTATCATTGCCACTAAACGAAGCAAATAATCAAGCACTATTTGTCTTGATGCATCAGATCTTACTATTTTATAGTTCCTGTACTTCCTGTCTATCCTGCCAAGTATTTAAATGTCAGTCATTTCTGAAAATGAATATTTACAGGTTGCATCTTTTAAAAAAGAAACAGCTTTCTGTAGACATTTTAAAAGCAATCACTTTCACTGCTATCTACAGAGAATTTAACTAAATTATCTTTATTTGTAATATATACCCATGATCTTCCTGGTGAATGACTAATAGTCTTCCAGCGAGATTGATAAGACAAAGACTCAGATGATTTTCTTTTAATGTGAATGTAAAATAACCTAAAAATGGACAAGAATGTGCATAAAATAGTGTTGGTAAAGCAGCCCATCAAATATTAATTTTCTCAAAAATCATTTTCTTGTTGTTGACATCAAATGCATATTTTATATGAAAGATCATTGCTTTGTGCCAAGATCAGAGGCATTGTGGTCTTAGGCACATCACTTAGCTTGCTTCCCAGGTCTGGCTCTCTGTATAAGTCCCTGGAAAAATGAGCTGGAGTTAGGAGATCTAAAATTTTTTTTCTTAGACAAATCACTTGAAACTTCAATGTCTTGATTTTGATTCTCTGTAACATAAAAGAGATGGACTTAATGATATTTAAGATTCCTTCAAAAATATTAATATTTCTAATTGTAAATGAATGGATTTCTGAACTTTTAGTGTACTGTATAAATCCTATAGTCTCCCAAATTAAAAGAAAATATATTATTTTTGATTCTCATTTGAGAACCATTCTATATAGGTTGCAGGAATGATGTGAATTAAAATGCTTTAGAGTTTTTTTCATCTGCTTCATTAAGAACCATTTTATTTAACTTGCGCAGAGGTTATGCATTTAAGAATATGTTTTTAATTGTGGTTGAGGTGGTGACCACAGGGCAATTATCAGTTTATTAACTGAGGAATGTACTCATCATGGACTTTGCTATTTTAGTCAATTCCTTAAACTTGCGTATAATATTTTACTTTCATAATATCAATTTAAGTCAGTGAAATATCATGTTTTATAGTGAGATCTAGTTTTATAGTTAGAATAATGGTTTGATGATTGTTATTGTTAAATAGTGATCATGTAATTATATGCTGATATATTTACTTAAAAAATTAAAAAACAAATCTGTAAGATAATAATATCCTTCTTGAGTCAGTGTAAAATAAAATGATAGACTGCATATTACATAAAAAAATTAAAAGAGAAAAGCATTGTAAATTTTATAGCACTATTCCCATAGTGTTATTTTTAGTTTTTTAATATCCATTTGACTATCCAGCAAGCTGAATACCGGGGACTTTATTCCTTTAGCATAGAGTGGTTTGGTAACAATATTTAAAGCTGTATTTTTAATTTAACATTACCTTTATAAAACTACCAAAGACAGACCATTTTTGAACTAATTGGTCATTAGCTCCCTCAATCTCTGTCATCTTTTTATCTCTAAATAAAATTATTTTATTTACCAGGTTTCACTGTCTAGGGAGCAGGCATCTTAGTCAAGAAAGTTATTATTCTAAAGCTCCCCAAATGGTAACAATAGTCCTGGAAGTAGACAAAACCTGTGGTTCAACCGTTAGCTGCGGCTGATGTATTTGTTAGGAGTAAGTCAAACACAAACCTACCAAAGGCCCTTGTAACTGCAGCAGTGAAACCACAAATGTTCCTTAACGGCCAAATATCTAAGCACAACAGTCAACATGTGATAGGCATGCATAAAATCTGAGAGTGCCTTATCTTAACAGGGTAATGTTTCTTTCATCTTTGAGGAGCATTTTTCACAAACTTTCAGAGTTTGTGAAAGTTGTCCCCAACTTAAGTTATAAAAGCTGTTGGCAATATGTGTTTTCTTTTTTCAAAAAATATAGCAACCTCATGAAGAAAACTTCTGAGTTCGAAATGTGATTGTTTTTGCAAAATGAATATTCAAATGATATTATTTTACTTCTGGTCTAAACAAATGTAAAGATAAATGTAAAACACCAAATGGGCAATGCTAGCACTAAAAGCTGAGCTATTCAGTAGTGTTTGGTTTGTCTTTTAAAAGAATAGAAGGTATTTTGCAACATATACATTTTTTAGTTTTAGAATAATGTTGTAGATTATTTTAAGATCTCAGAATTTTAAAGTAAACTGCTAATGGCCATTATCTGTATTCTTTAAAATGACCCTATTTGTATAGAAAGAAAGGGTTCTATAATACATTATAATGTCTCAATTATTGTTTCCAGATATCTTCTCTAACCTTTTAATGTTTGATTCCTGTTTTGTATGATAACATTTTAAAACAAATCATACCAAATCTTAGTCCAAGGAGAGCATAGTAATGGTTGGTGTCAGATCCAAGAGAGTGAGCCAAGGACGTGTTAGGATCTGGAATCATCAGGAAAAATGGTAACAGCCAACAGCAAGAGGTAAAGCAGCTCAAAAAATTATACATAGTGTGAGGGACAAGCTTCTTGGAATAAAGATGTCAACAATATATTTTCCCAGGGATAAATGTAAATGCTCCTATTTAAAAGTATTCTATTAACGTATTTCACCTATTTTCTGCAATGGATGCTGACCTGTCTTATTTTCTTTCATATTTTAGTGACTAACACATAACCTGTTATGTGATAGATTCTAAAATATTGAATGAATAAATGTTAGACTGAGTGACCACAACATAGGCACATGGGTCCACAATCTTGCAATTCTTTGTAGATAGAAAGATCTACACTAGGGCTTAGGATAAATGAAGGGATTGCAGGACAACACTTACCTATGGTAAGATCAGATTCACTTATTCTTAAATCAGCAGTTTTTAACCTTTTCAGTCTTTGGAAATATATATACATACATATATATATAAATATATATATATATATATATGTATAAGCTCTTCCTCCCAAACGCTTAGTACCCATTCAATATGTACCAGAGATGAACAACAAATTATATTGATTGAATCTTGTTGTGGGACTAGAATTCTTATTGATTGAATACTTTTTCTCATAGCCTCTCTCTGGCTCTAAAGAACCTCCTGAGTCTGCCAGGACAGCTTAAAATCCAAGATCTTGACACCTCTCTGTGCCAGGAACTGCACCAGGCACTTTCTTAATCTATATCATCAAAGTTGAGTCTTCATAAAATGCTCTAAGACACATATTATTATCCTGATTTTAAGATGAAGGACTGAGGCTAAGAGAAATTAAGTGCCCAAGTTCATCCAGCTAATAAGTGGCAGATGGGAATTTGAACTCTGATGTCTCTAATTCTAAAACCCATGAAAGTTGGAAATGATTCTAATAGAATGCAGTTGTGGCTCTTGTGGGTCTTTTCTTAAGGGAAGTGGTGTAGATAATGATTGTTGCTAGCTAAAATCAGAAGTAGCAGATTTCCAGCTTCTGAGACTCCCTGTCTTAACCATTTCCCAGAGTCATTTGAAGCATTTACTCTATAATCCTAACTCTCCTGCTAAAAATTGGAACTAGAGGTGTAACAATTATTTAGTACTTAATTTTGTGTATTATTTTGTGGGGTTTTCTCTTTTTATCAATTTCTCATTCATTTGTTTGTCTAGCTCTCCTACATTTCCCACTCATTCAAGTATTCAAATGTATTCAAATGTATTCTTTGACTCATGTCAAAGAATAATGACAATTCCACATATTACCTCTCCCTCTCCCCTCAACCTCTCATCCCTACCCCCCCAAAAGGAGAAAAACTGGAACTCTTTTGCTCTCCCACTCTCCTCGTATCCACCCTCATCACTCTGGATCTGATGGAGTTTTTGCAGCATAATTCTAAAAGATGA
The DNA here is from genome assembly GCA_963575035.1 of Avahi laniger. Classification (NCBI taxonomy): domain Eukaryota; kingdom Metazoa; phylum Chordata; class Mammalia; order Primates; family Indriidae; genus Avahi; species Avahi laniger. The sequence goes on from CAUYSK010018823.1 coordinate 29,301, forward strand.
CATTCTATCTGATGAGAAAAAAATGCCCTGGTTATATCCTAGCTAAATGGATGGGTGGGTTTTCTCCATGACTTAATTTTGTGATCCATCTGGGGAAGCTTTCAGTTTTATTGGCAGCTGTCTTCTTTTTTCTAATCAGAACACCAGCTTTTAGCACCTCACTCAAAAGACAAAATGCAGGGTTTGAAGTTATTATTTAGACTTCACAAATCCTTTAAACCGTTTTTCATAGGTAGGGAAACAAACAAGTAACCCTGGCTAGGATCTTTCAAACAAAACTGTTAATATTTGCAACCCATATAAACACGACAACTGTGATCATTTGGTTTCAGTCACAAATAAAAAGTGCTAATAGGATTGGAAATAAAGAGAGATGTGTGTGTTTTTCTTCCCTGAAAGGTTGAGGGTCGACTTTACAGCGAGAAATTCTGAGTGTTTCTTAAAACAGTGTGATAACGTCTTTATTTCCCCTAGACATTAGTTGCCAATATGTAAACATTTCAGGAAGAAATTTTACACCACTTCATCTACATGTCAGATGGCATTTAATGATTGAATGACAGATGGTTCCAATCCTTGGAAGTTCCTCACTGATGTGCATATCTAGGGATTAAAATGACAGGTGATCAGTGACTTTTCTTGTATAAACTCCATGGCAATTATTTAAAATCAATCACTATCAAAAAGTCAAACAATCTTAGCTTACACTTTATGTTTTCCCATAAAAATTTCACAACTTTCCCTAGGAGTAGTTTCTGTCCTTTGGATGTTCTATGCAAAGGTTCAGATTCATTTTGGTAGTTTTAGTTGCATGGGTTCTTGGTATGCATTTTAATTAGTATCTTGCAGGCACATGGTGGTATTCATGCATTGTTTGTTTCTCTCTTTGTAGGTAGAAATAACACTTCAGGATATCAATGACAATCCACCTGTATTTCCAACGGACATGCTGGATCTCACTGTAGAGGAGAACATTGGAGATGGCTCTAAGATTATGCAGCTGACAGCCATGGATGCTGATGAGGTAGCTCACACCATGCATCTGAATTTTTAAAACCGAGTATTGCAGTGATTTATCAAGTGTTTAGATATGTTGACAACTTTAATTACCCAATAATCAAGGTTAAGCATTGTGTGCTCCTTTCCAAAGAATATTGATTCTTGAAATGTGATGTAAGAATGTTAAGATAGAGACTACCAATAGGTAATTTTCCTTTTGTTGGGCATCCGCAACTCAGTTAATTGCTGATTGCATTTTAGATTTCTTAGCCAAATTATTTTATTTTCTCAAATAATAAAATATCTAAAGACATGCCTCTTTTTATACCTTTATTATCCCAATTTGCTATCTTATAACAGCTAAGGATTGATTTATATTTGTAATTCTAACAAGCAAATAATTTAAAATTACAGAATTTTAAGGTTACCTTATAATTTTTCATTTAATTTGTACACATATACACACATATATCTTTAAAAAACAAATACATAGTTCAATTATATCCTCACATATTTTTAGGATAATGCCTTTTCAAACTAATGCCTTTTCAATTCCTTTAATAAACAGAAATTTCATATGTAGTGGTGAATGTGAAATTTGGGGTCATAATTTTTTTAATACATTTATGGAGTATAAATGTAATTTTGTTATATGCAGAACATTATGTAATGGTGAAGTCAGGGCTTTTAGGGTACCCCTCACCCAAATCACATGCATTATATTGATTAAGTAATCTCTCATTATCCACCCCTCTCCTACTCGCTCATCCTCTAAATCTCCTTTGTCTGCCATTCCACACTCTACATCCGTGTGTACACATTATTTAGCTCACACTTAGAAAGGAGAATTTGCAGTATTTGTCCTTCTGTTTTTGACTTATTTCACTTAAGATAATGGCCTCCAGTTCCATTCATGTTGCTGCAAAGGACATGATTTCATTCTTTTTGTAGCTGAATAGTATTCTATTGTGTATACATACCACATTTTCTTTATTCAGTCATCCATTGATGGACACTTAGGTTGATTCCCATCTTCGCTATTATGAATTGTGCTGTGAGAAATGTAAGGGTGCAGGTCTCTTTTTGATATAATGATTTTTTTTCCTTTGGGTAGTTACCCCGTAGTGGGATTGCTGGATCCAATGGTAGATCTACATTTACTTCTTTGAGGAGTCTCTATACTGTTTTCCATAGAGGTTGTACTAATTTACATTCTCACCAACAGTGCATAAGTGTTCTCTTTTCTCCATATTTTCACCAACATCTGTTATTTTTTGCATTTTTATTAATAGCCATTCTTACTGGTATAAGATAATATTTTATTGACATTTTAACTTGCATTTCCCTGATGATTAGTGATGTTGAACATTTTTTCATATGCGTATTGGCCATTCGTATGTCTTTTTTGAAAAATGTCTATTTATGTCTTTTGCCCACTTTTTAATCAGATTATTTGGTTTTATTTTGTTTTTTGATTTTGTTTTTGAGTTGTTTGAGTTCCTTATAAATTCTGGATATTAATCCTCTTCACTCTGGTGATTATTTTTTCTACTGGGCAGAAGCTTTTTAGGGGGCACGATTTAGATCCTGATTTTCTGTATTCATATTTTAAGTTGAGCTATGTAATCACTGTGCTCCAAATGGTATGGAAATTTATATAATTGTCATTTACATTTTTTTCCCATGGAAAAAAATCCAGAGCCTGTTTTCGCCTTCTTACTACGTGAAGAGTTTAATTAATGCTCTGATGTTGAGGAAAGAGGAATAACCTTCCCAGACACCAGGATCTCCTTATCTTTTATCCTTTAAGCCAAGCCCAATGCAGAGAAGGGAATTTAATTTCCTTACTCTCTTCCAAATTCTAGAAATATCTGAAAATTTGATTTTTGGTCTATAAATAAACTCATACATTTATTTCTTTAACTTTAAAAAGGTGAATAAGTAAGACTAATTTTAACAGCAAATACAGAAATGTAATGACCCAGTCATTTATAAATTTTACCAAAATCTAACTAGTAAAAGGGAACAGAATAAAGTATAGACATTTAGATAATTATAGTTCCCTGTTAGAAAAGATTTGGTGTCTTATTTTTAGTACCTTCTACTCAATTTTATATAGAGAAAAGTCCACACTTATTCCAAATTTAGCTATTGTTAAAAGAGTTATGTGACTGAACACTTCTATTATTGTAGATATGTTTTATCATTATTTAGTAAATGTTTATATATATAAATATTTAAACATAAATGTTGCTATAATTTAATAAATATTTCATTTTCTTAAGGTTTATCATATATTTGAATATATCAATTCATAAAATTTCATTAACTCTTATTTGAAAATAGCAATGACAACCAAAAAGACCCTCATGTAATTGACATAAGACAATTCACATCAAACAATTGAAATTGTAATGGCTATTTTATTGGCTATACTCTCTGTAGGAACAGAGCAAATAAAACTCATTTGTTTGAAATGATTTATTCTAATCATGTCAAAAGAATGAAGCAATAATCATGTTAATTATAATATATATATTCTAATGGGATGGCTGTTTACTCCATGGAATATTATAATTAGAGTGGGATTATTCAGTACAAATTACAGTGAGTCAGAAATAAAATTGTATTTGGAAATTTAGTTGTTTTAATCATTATACTTCTCTCTTAAGAACTGATTATGTCAAAGAGATGCCAACATTTAAAGCTTTTAACATTATGCTCTTGATACTGTTATAATTTTATTTCTCTCTCTAAATTTTCCTTTAAGGAATATTACAAATAAGTGTTAATATAAATACAATGGTGCCTGCATGTTTATTTTCGCTGACTTCTGTGTCTGTGTGTGTGTGTGTGTACATGTGTATATGTGCTCACACTTCCATTGTGTGTGTCTGTGTACATGTGAATATGTGCTCACACTTCCATTGCCTTCAAGTCCATTTTTTAAGCTATGCTTACATTTACGGTGAGATTTGAGGAAGGCTGGGAATGTCTTTATGTCTCTAGGTATTTATACTAACACTTATTTTAATGAATATTGTTTGATTTCTATTGAGCTTTGTTTTCTTAAGTTTAAAAAATACTTAATGAACAATGCAGGTTTTATCACTTAGATATTTAGTTTAAAAAATACTGAATGTAAAACGATGACATCTAGGATATACAAGAACTGCATTTGGGATGAGACAGGGTGGGCTAATACCAGGCAGAAAGTGTAAAGCTATAAAGTAGGAACAGACAAGGGAAATGGAGGGAGGGTTGTTAAAATTCCAGGGGAAAGAGGAATGCTGACAATATGTGCAAGGTGTGACTTTATGCCTGAAGGCATAAAGATCACCACATTCTTTGTAATGGGATCTGTGAATCTGTGTGTGTGTGTGTGTGTGTGTGTGTGTGTGTGTGTGTAGAAAGGCAGCAGAAAATGACGAAAGGGAGTAAGTAGGTGCACCAACAACTTTAAAGGCAAGGGAGACATTTTTGTAAAACTGCTTTAGGACCTTACTTTTTAAGGTTGAAGCTCATGAGGTTGTTTTTCTTCTTGAGTAGGTTTTCTCTTAAAAATTTTTAATAGTGTTTTGAAAACCTCTTGACGTGAGGAACCCACATTTCTTTGGCCCTACGCCAAGCAGGATGGCTTCCTATAGCATTTGGAATATTTGGCTGTTTCCCTTTTTTGAGTTACTTAAAATAAATTAATATTAATGCTTTTAATAATATGTAAACCTTTATTCTGTTTTCTACTTTATTCTCAGCTCCTTACCTCTTAGTTGAACTTAGAAAAAGACACTTGAAATGTTTTCCCTCTTACCAAATCATGGCTCTGTTTTCTTTTTTCATCTAGTTTGAGTAGGAGTCAAGATTATGTAGGTCATCAGCAAATTGTGTTGATTTTTTTTTATTATTATTTATATACTTTTCTTTAATTACTTAAGCCAACATATAAATATTAGTACGTTAGAGAAAGGATTCTGGAGAATAAAGCCTGGGTAATGGAATTACAATTTTAGAAAGCAACATGTACATGTTCAATTTAATTTAAATATCACTTGAAAAGTGTTTTGGATCAAGATACACATCTTTTAGAAGCACGTGACTCTGTCAGTCTGTTGTTCCCTTTTACACACAGAATTATTATTCTAGTAACGAGCCAGGATACTCACACTTTGCTTCATGGTACCATACTTGTTTTCGAAAATACTAAATAAGTTTGTAAAATGCATTTGCAATTTATAGCTACTTATTTTTAGAATTTCTTCCATGTGCTTTTGTCTCTGTGGTTTGGGAGAGTAGAATATTTTAACCAGCATTATTTCCACTGCATTGCAGCTGAAACACAACATTTATTTCTTGATGTTTTGCTGATATGGCACATTTTGGATATTAAATAAATAGACTTATCCAAAAAACCTAATTAAATCATTACTCTTGGCTAGGCATTTTCAGACATTCACTAGTATTATTAATTCACCACATCAGCTGATTTCGAATAAGAAAAAATATTGTTTTATCAACACAGTCTGATGTGTCTTTGCTTCTTTTCAGAAGAATTATCACAACTTTAGGAGTATTATTATTACAGTCATTTTATAGAAAGGGCATTTCTAAATATCAAACAATTTTTGCAGTAGCTTTAAATAGGTTTTTGTTTCTTTGCTTTCCCTTAGTTTCCAAATACTTACCATTTTAATAGGTCAAAATTGAATGTAGTTTTTTTCATACCTGGGCTACTTTACTAAAATGTTGGAATTCCTAGTAAAATGGAACAAATAGTATAGAATATGGTCAGATTAGAAGCCTAAAATTCTTATTGAATGTTTTTATTAAACCATAAAATTATAGTAAATATGTTAGGTACTCCATGTACACCTGAATATACAAGATAAATATGGATAATGTGTTAGACTCAGCTGTGCCATTATTAAATTACAGTGTGCTTTGAGGCATTCATTTTACTAAATTATAAGATTGACTTGGGAAATGCAGTAGAAAAAGATAGCAAATACCACTACACATAAATTTTGAAAGAGGGAATATTTTTGCCTTAGACTGTTAGAAATCATTCCCTTATATGTTTGAACATGAAGGAAAAAACATATATAAGCAATGAGGAAAAAGACGTATGGAAACAGTGGATGTTATAATTTTCCAGTATGTCAGCTTTAAATTCCTATATACTCAAAACTTAAGTTTTCCCTAATATTCTTCCTGAGATCTCTTTGTATGAATATTTTAATAAGCAAATTTTTAGAAGTTAATACCAGTAAAAGGTACCTTTGTTTATATGAGTATATCCAAATCAAAAAGTAATTTTTGAAGTCAACAATGCCAACAGTACTTATACCTCAGTGTCAAGATCAATAGTTACATATTATAGGAAACCAGAAATCATATTTCCCTAGAATATACAGCAGCTCTAATCATATTTTGATTTAAATTGTTCTTTTGCAGAGGTCTAAGTTGTCAAATGCATCTAATTCATAACGTTTCTCTTATAAGAAAATAGTAAAAATAAGAATAAAATAATAGCTAGCATTCTCCTATACTTAATATTTCTTAAGTGTTGTTCTAGGTTTTTTTAACATGTATTAACTAATTTAATCTTCACAACAACCCTATTTGGGGGATAATATCATCATTCTGGATAAGAAAACGTAGGCTCAAAGAGGTTAAGTATATGGCCCAATGCCACACAACTAATAAGTAGTGGAGGAGAGCTTCAACCCCGAAAGTATAGCCCCAGAATGTTATATCCTGATCAAAACAGTGTGTGTTTAACTCACTATTCTGATTATGACATACATAATTAAGAAATTTCTCACTTCATTCTTCCCACTGCCAATTTCTTCCTCTGCTGCTTCTTCTCACTCCTTAAACATTCCTGTTCAGTCCTTACGCTGCTGTTCCTTTCATCTTTTCTAATTTAAATTCTGAACAATGTTTGCGGCTTCAAGATACCCCATACGATGACCCTCAGACATTTTTCCCAAATCTCTAATTGCCAGATCACCATTTCTATGAGGCTAGCCTTCAATCACTGAACACACCACAAGTAAAATTTCACTTCATAATTTTTCCTACATCAAACCAGATCCTATTTCTGAAATGTCTTTAGTAATTCCCAGCCAAAGTAATTTGAAATTTAAAAACTTTTTTTTTCTTTTCTTTCACTTTTATTCATCACATGCAATTGTTAAAAGAAGTGAGAATATATATGGAAATGTTGAACAAATGAGACGTTATTATTTCTATGTCCAATAATCTGTCAAATCATACTAATTCAACTTGTATATTTTGCTGCGTACATCGTGATTCAGAATCTAAGATATGGGGCAAAGATGGCCAGAATTTCAGTCCCTTTGTCTGTCTTTTTATATTTAAAATGAGGATATAATAGTACTTACCTAAATAGTTTGCCTTTAAGAATTAAATCAATTAGTGCCCTTGAAGTGATGTGCTCAAAGCAGTGCTTAGCACCTAGTAAACACTTAATGGATGTTCTATTTTTCCCGACCTTTCCTTTCCCTCTGCCAACTTTCTAGTTCAGAGTTCAGAGTTTTGAGTTCAAAGACCTGAGAGAACACATGAAATCACCCATGCTTGCATTTTGCAGGACGAGGACTTGGGACTTGTTTCACTAACTTTGGGGCAATGAGGCCCATCTTTTGGGCCCAAACTCTGCTTGGTGTTTCCCTTCTCTGGCCTTTTCTCACTCTAGTCCACAATACTGTATCAATAACCTTAAAGGGTACTTCCAATTTAAACAAGAAACGGGTTTCTTGGCCATAGAATTCAAGCCAAGTTGTGTTACATTTGAGATTCTTCAAAATATCCTCATAACCTAACATTTTAGCTTGACTTTCTTCTTTTATTCCGAATTAAAACTCTCTACTCTAACCAACTGTTCAACAGTAAAGTAAGCCAAGAATATTATTTTCCCTCCCTCTGCACTTGTGCTTACACTCAAACATTTTTGCTAGTCTTTCTTTACTTTGTAAAAAAAAATTTCATTCTACAAAACTCAGTTCAGTTCCATAGTCTCCATTGTATCTTCCCTAAATAAAGCAACTCCAAATAATCCCTCTCTCTTGTCTTGGTTCTTACAGTGCTGTTGCAAGCCTACTCTGTTTAGCACTTGCCTTGTCATTTCATTACCTTTTCATGACATATCAGAAGGAACACAGCTCAGAGTCAGGCAGACTTGAGTTTGAAATTCACACTGACACTTACAGCGTGCCTGTGTGTAAGTTAATTTGCAGGTCAGGACCCAGGGGCTTCATTCCTGAAAGTGTGCCTCATGGAGTAATGGATTAAAGTGAGATAATGTATGCATAGCGCTGCCACAGTGCCTGGCACTGAGCAAGGCTTTAGTAAACCTTCTGGTTAATGTGGTACAAGTAATATTATTACTGGTATTTTCCACAGTGACTGTTTTACTCCTTTCCATATGTGTATTTTATGAGTTAAAAAAATAAAGCTAATATTGAAGGCTTAAATTTGTTATGTTATTTAGTGGAGTGAATGGTGAAAGACTGTAAACTGTTATACTCATGTTACCTTTCTTATTTTTTATATTATTGTGATAAGAACACTTAACATGAAATCTATCCTCTTAACAGATTTTTAAGAGTACAATGCAGTACTGTTAACTATAGGCACAATGTTATAGAGGAAATCTCTAGAAATTATTTACCTTGCATAACTGAAGATTTATTTATATGTCAGATATAAAATTTATAAGCCTTTTCTTCCATTTCATAGTTTGCCTTTTCATTTTGTTGATGTTTTCCTTTACTATAGAAGATTTTTAGTTTTATGCAATCTTACTTGTCTGTTTTTGTTTTTGTTTCCTGTGCTTTTGGGGTTAAATCCATGAAACCATTGCCAAGACCATCTTTTAGGGATTTTCTTCTAGGAGTTTTACAGTTTAAGGTTTTATATAACTCTTTAATACATTTCATGTTGATTTTTGTGTATGGTGTAAGAAAAAGGTCTAATTTCATTCTTTTGCATGTGGATATCCAGTTTTCCCAGCACCATTTTTAGAAGAGACTATGCTTTAGGCATTGTATATCCTTAGCTCCCTTATTGACAATCAGTTAACCATTATGTGTGGATTTATTTCTGGGCTTTCTACTTTGTTCCATTGGTGTAAATATCTTATTTTTATGCCAATACCATACTTTTGAAATTTACTATAACTTTGTAATATATTTTAAAATCAGGAAGCATTATGCCTCCAGCTTTGTTCTTTCTCAAGATTGTTTTGGCTATTCAGGGTCCTTTGTGGTTCCATATATAAGTTTCAGAACTGGTTTTCTATTTCTGTAAAAAAATGCCATTGGGATGTTGATATAGATTGTATTGCATTTGCAGATTGCAAAGATATTGGAAATTTCAACAATATTAAGTCTTCTGATGCATGGATATGGGATGTCTTTCCATTTGTTTGTTTATTTCTTTCATCAATGTTTTATAAATTTCAGTACAAATCTTTCAGCTCCTTAGTTAAGTTTATCTCTTATTACCTTTGGAAATCCTATAATATCATGTGAACTTAAAGCCAAAAAGCCTCACTTTGTCAAATATGTGTTCAACAGAAAATATAAGGAGCAATGCTCTCACTTTGAGTGTTCTACTTCCAATAGCTCAGCTCCTTGGTCTCTTTTTTTTAGGGTGCAAATGCTCTTGTGACATACACTATCATTAGTGGAGCTGATGATAGTTTCCGCATTGACCCTGAATCTGGAGATTTGATAGCAACCAGGCGGTTGGACAGAGAACGCCGTTCCAAATATTCATTGCTGGTTCGTGCTGATGATGGTCTTCAGTCCTCGGACATGAGAATTAATATCACTGTCAGTGATGTGAATGACCACACACCCAAGTTCTCCAGACCTGTGTACTCTTTTGACATCCCAGAAGACACAATCCCTGGTAGGTGACATGCCCTTAAATGTATTTTGCAAGGATCACCTTTGACTAAAATTACAGACTATATTTTGGCTGCTCTCAATTAGTGACTAATTTTTACCATATGCTACTAGTTATAAAAATATATGGGCTGGATTTTTGAGTCTTTTAATTAACCATCTTTGCTACAATTCCCAAGCAAATTGCTAGATTTTTGAGAGTGAATGAGGCTAGCCATTTATCTGATTACTAATTATAGGTATCTCTGTGTCTGAAAGTATTGTGACATGGGCTGTTAATTTTTCTGGCAACTACGGTTTTGATACTCTTTTTCCACTTTAAAAATGTCTAATGTGTTTATGCTTCTGTGTATAAATAGAACAAGCAAGTACACGGAAAACCGTGAATACTGGTTTTAAACATTAACTGTGTGACCAACAGCCAATTAATTCTTTTCTCTTAGCTTGAATTTTTTCTTCTGTAAAATAGAAACTAAATTCTGTTAGAGTGAGGGTAAAGGTTACTTTAGAAAATTTTTGTAGGTTTACATCATGAGACTTGGATATTAGCAGGTACCCAGTATTACTAAAATCCGAATCTTGATTTATAATCTTGCCTCTTTGAACATATTATATTGGGATTGTTGAGTCTGAGTACTCAATATCCGTATTTCTGGTATGTGTGTATGCTTCATTCCCATTATTGGAAATTTTTATCTAAAATTGAAATTTTATTCTGAATTACATTTGGAATGAGTGTCCATGATAAGGCATATGGCCTGGAAACACCATTTAGCAAAGGAATTAAACATTTATAGGGAACTACTTCTTTCTACAGTTTTATTGCCCAAGATGTGTTGCACATATCTGTCATGAAATTCCTATCACATTTATTTCTTGCCTTAATTATAGCAATGACCATATGAGCTATAGAATGATCTCCCCAGGGGATAAATCTATATTATTTCTTGGAATCCTCAGTTTCTGACACTAGCATTGGTCTATAGTATGTGTTTACTCAGTTCATCAATATGTTTATGAATTGGTTCTGCTAGATGGAAAAATAATGTCAATCAACCAGAACGTTTACACTGCAACCTGAGATGCACTGGTTATCTAATGTGTTATACGTTTTATCGATACATGGAAATGTTGGTGTCAGTGTTAACATAGAAATCTGTAGAATGTTGTGCTCACTATGTTTTCATAGTGGTTCAGTAGTTAAGATATTTTACTGTACAAATACATTTTTGGTGACTTTGTATTTATTGTCTCAATAATACCCCTTGTTTCACTGATTTTAAACTTTTAATTTATTCTTTTTGATAGGTTCTTTGGTAGCAGCTATTTTAGCTACAGATGATGACTCTGGTGTGAATGGAGAAATTACATATATTGTGAATGAAGATGATGAAGATGGCATCTTTTTCTTGAATCCAGTTACTGGAGTCTTTAATTTGACTCGAGTATTAGATTTTGAAGCTCAGCAATATTATATCCTCACTGTTCGAGCTGAAGATGGTGGGGGACAATTTACTACAATCAGAGTTTATTTCAATATTCTAGATGTAAATGATAATCCACCTATTTTCAGCTTGAATTCATATAGCACATCTTTAATGGAGAATCTACCTCTAGGATCTACTGTTCTTGTGTTTAATGTTACTGATGCAGATGATGGTATGTACTTTATTTAATACACTTTTAAAAACTTCATTAAAATGTCACCGAAAAAAATGTCATTTATATTATAGCTATTTAATGTGTTCAGCTGTCACAAATTTTCATTTTGTGACTTTAGGTCCAAAGTCAAGGAATAGAATTATAATTTAACTTTAGAAGATTTTTAAAAATTAAATATTTTATCAGTTAAGTTCTTATTTATAATTATACAACATGCCTTTTATCATTTTATAAAATTTATAAATTGTCCTCTTTTTTTCCAGCAAAAGTTTAGTAATGTAGAAGTAAGTCATAAGATAATTTTTTGGTAGGTTTTTACTAGATAAATAAAAATATTTATGTGTATATATATATATTATATGAACTTAAAAATGATAAAATTTAGACACTAAAGATAACTAACGCCTTAAAGAAAAATACTTAGAAGTGTATAACTAAATTTTATATTTTTGACCCAAAAATTGCTAATAATATTTTAGAAAGCTTTCCTGCTTTGACTCAAAGGACAGTCTCAGATCTGTTTAAGTTATATACTCAAGTTGAGATTTTGCACTAACTAACTCTGTACTTCACGTATGTTTGATTTCTATTTATTGCAAAAGCATTTGGCATGCTTTCTTTTAAAAGCTTACACCCCTGGACTTTCTTCCAAGACTTGTTTTATAAGTATGCATATCAGATAAGATAGCATTAAAGATAGCATTGTAGAGATCACCAGTCTTTAGCCAAATTGTTTGGAAAATTAATATATTGTTTTCCCTTCCACTGGATGCAACTAAATGTCCTATCAATATGCAAACAAGGAACAGTACTTTGAAGAGGAAATAGGTCTCTAACCTAAGGAATGCCAAGTACCATAGGCATATCTACCTCAATTTAGAATTTTCTGATTCTTATGACTTTGATGATTTATGTAATCTGAGAATACCATTCTATTTTAACTTTCTATTCTATACTTAGTTTCCTTTCAGTAGTGTCTAGAAATGGCACTTGGAAAGATATGAGAAGCAAAAAGCACAGTATTTTATATATGTTTCAATAAACGAAATTGGAAGTACTTTCTTTAGAACTCATTGAGTAAGTGCCTTTTGAAGTTTCCTCCTCTTATTCAAGTACAGTTAAAATTGGATACATGAATATGTCTACCATAGATGCAGCTGTAATCTAGTACTGTTACTACTACTATTGCCAATAGTACTACTACTCATCATAGCAATGTTAATAATAATATCAATAACTGACATGTGTCAAATAATTAGTATGTACCCAGTCCTGGCCTAAGAATGTGGAACACGCTATTCCACATACCTCATCCCAAGTCTGTGGATGGGCTCCAATTAGTCAACTATACATAATTGAGGTTAATTGCTACTTAGGAGATTGATTTCTCTGTTATCATAACTTTTAATTAGTTTACCTGTTTCCTGAATATGAATATTTTCAATGCTACTCATACATTTTTAAGTTCTCTGTCCCTGTGACTGTGCTTAAGCTTTCTGTAGTGAAGAATTTTCCACCATTTTCCTTTTTGATTTGTTTTGCATCATAGAGAGCCCATTGTTTCATAGAATTGTGTGCTCCTCTACAATAAATTTCATTTACCTTCATAGCTTAAAGTGTAGGGAAACTGGGAAAATAGCATAAAATAAGCTTTCTTTGTCAACACCTGATGGAATATTCCATGCACTCGTAAGCAAAGAAATACATTAACCATTGACTCCAAGTCACTTTTCATGGATTTTTTTTTCTTTAATTGTGTAGAGTAAAAGTTTCAAGTTACATTTATTTATTGTTTTAGTTTTGAATACTTTTATCAGTGTAATTTCCTGTACCTTGGCCTAAAATATAGGACAGAGTTCCTGTTCTTGCTGAATTTCAAGGACAATGACAAGGCTGTACAAGGGTAACCTTGCATGTAAAATTTGCCAAGTCAATTACACTAAAGATTCTCAAGGTTTTTCACAAATGCTATTATTCAGATATTTTTAAATTAACTAATTATTCTTAATTTCTGATCTGAAAGTTCTTGATAAGATAATATTGTCATCTTCTTAGGTGAAGTAGTTTTATATGAAAATAAATTTAACATTTTTTGTTATCTGCATATAGATTCTATGAGGGTTTAAAATTTAGGTCACATGACATTTCGTAAGAATAAAGCAAATCTTTTAATGTTTTCACCAGATAAGTAATATCTGTATTAATCATGGGGCTTCTAGAAATAATAAATTTCTAGAATAATACATGTGAAAATATTGGGAAATCATATAAGAATGCTTTACTAATAAAGCAATGGTAATTTTTGCTGAATAAATGTACGCATATATTCTTAGTACACAGTGAAGACCATTTGACTAGTCAATGAGTTTCATAGTTTAGTGATCTTTTGACCTTGTTGAAACTGCTTCATAAACATGAATGTTATCCAGAACACTTGTGCGTGTTGCAACTAGGTGAAAAGTTGACAAATATTAGTTTTTTATAGAAATCATAAGATAATATTTATAGATTATGAATAAATATACATTTTTAAGCATGGAACTATATACCTATCATTTTTCAAAACATATTTTATTATGTTTTATACATATATATTATGTTTTATGCATATATAATATACACATATATATGTTTATATGTGTATATTTTTATATATTTTATAGGCTGTGCTTCCTGGAGATAAATTATTCATGAGGATGAAATCCAATCTATATCTGTCTATCTGTAACACAACCATACATACAACAATAAAACTGCTAGGAAGAATCATGTAACTAAATGACTTTCACAGCATTGAACATAAAGGGTTTGAAATGTGGGCTGTTTTAAGTTAAAGTGGGCTTTTATAGCCCACTAAATTCAAGTTCCAACAGTTATGGATAAAGTATAGAATTTTAAAATAATATATTTACTGTTTCATGATTGAGATATTTGAAACAAAGAGGAGAGAGAGAAAAATGGTCCACGCTTAGTATTTTTCAGGATACTACAAATGTACAGGGAGAATTTTGAGTTTTAATGTGTCCACATGTATTTTTAGATGTAGAGCATGTGCCCAAAGTTACTTATTAGACTTGTCAGGAATGAAAAGTCCTTTTCTTTACAGTAAAGTAAATGTACACGGCTTCCGTGGCCTGTAATTGTACCAGTTGGGCTTTGGTTCCTGAGATGAGAGCTATTTCCTAGTGTTGTAATATTTTGTGCAGAAGTTGTTACATTTTTATGTTTGTTTCATCAAAGATAATAATTGTTACCTTCAGTTCATTGTTAATATTGCTACCTAATATATTTGTCATTATGGATTACAATATAAAATCAAATTTTCTCTTTTTTATAATTCTAGTTAGTTTGAAATTTATTACTTCCTCCGCCCACCCATTTACCAAACTTTTCCCCTTTATAAAAGAGGCTGTTCTGCAGTTTACAGCAAGGCCATAAAATCTCAGTATCATGTTCTCTTTTTGCCTCTGCAATTTAGCTGTTTACCCAAGGAAGCGGCAGACATGGTGGACTAAGAGTATTCAGATCATTGCTTTAATCGCTCCCACTACTGTTGATTTATGTGGGAATGCTAGGCCATCACTTCATGGCCATGTGAAATCTTGTCAGTATGTTTAACGTCCTTTGATCATGGATAGGAAAGATTTTATGTGCTTTCGTAGAACTAAATTTTATATCTCTGCTGGTATTATTTTTATTCAGGTGTTTTCATAACTATTTCTAATAATAATGTCTGAGTGTGAGCCTCAAAAGAATAGGGACTAAATATTTGCTGGTAGGTTGGTCATAGGAAATGCAGAAAATTTCCTTAAAAAGTAATGAAAAGTAATTAGATTATATATAACATACATAAATATTTGTGAATATACATATATACACATAATCAAAAATAAAAAGTTCCACCAATTGTGTGGGTATATGAAATTGCTAGAACATTTTATCCTTCAAAACCTTTGGAATTTTATTATAAGAAATTGAAGTAGGCTGTTGGCTTTGTTCTACCCAGATCTTAAAATTCTCTTTCTCTCCTGCTGATGAATTGACTAGTAACCTGTGTTAGCTTTATTTATTCATCTTTTTCCTGATCCTTAGGCTCCTAACTATTCCACACTGTATAACCTCTGCTTTGTTCACTTGTGAATAGTCTTAAATAAACTGTAAAGATTAAAAGTCAGGATTTATAATGAGGGGGGAAACCTACCTTTTCAAAGATTAACTCAACCATTGTTTACCCCAGAAAGTTTTGTGAATAAGCCAGCGCCTGAAAGTTATCTTTATAAATATTTTTCCTATGCATTAAGTTAGAAAAAGGACATTATTTAAAGACCATAAAATCACAGGAAAAAAGTAATTCTGACGTTTTTAAAAAGAACAAGCTCTACATGGTAGAAAAGAAAATCTCATTACTCAGATAAAGTTTGCCTTTGTAAAAAACTTGATGAAGTTCAAGAAAAGGCAAAAGCTAACTGAAGCAGTCATAGAATACAAAAAAAATATATATTTAAAATAAATTAAGAGCAAAAAGGTGATTAAATTGTTCTAGAAGACTCTTGGGAAAGAGTAGACATCATTTCTGATAGTGGAATTCAAAAACCTGGATAGTTAATTAACTTTAGAAATACAGGGGCTATTTGTAAGCAATTCATGTTACTCAGTAGATATTCCCTAGTCCTACAGTATAAAATCTCTGCTAAAGATGGATTATTTAGGTGTATAATATGTTTCTTATCACAATATCCTCTAATATTCCCAATCTTTAGGATAAACTATAAAAATGCACATGACATTATGGCCAGTGAAGAAAACACCATTCTGAGGCAGAAAAATCTGATTTTTTCTTTCTGTTTTCAATGCTTCTCTGTTATTTATCTTCAAATTATTTACTAAAACTGTAGGCTGATCTGTTCTCCATGTTATCTTTGTTATAGGATTCTCTGCAATTATTTTCTGAATTAAGGATTTAGATATATTTTTAACTTAAAAAATGACACATGTTCCTAGAAAAAATGGACATTATCTAAATATAGCCCAGTGATAGTATGAGCATTTGTATTTGGAGACTTTTATGTATATTTTCACTGTTAATGATTCCTTTAAAGAAAATTTTTTAAAAATTTTAAATATATCTAATAAAGTTTGAGAAAGAACTACTTAGTTGAAGACTATTACTTGGCCAGATGGTTAATAGGAATTAATAAGTATTTATTGGTTCTGACAAGAAATGTAAAAGTAGACTTACAGCATCCATGAGTAATGCCATACATCAGAGCTTAATAATAATAATAATAATAAACTTATTACCCTTCTCTGAAAATTGGTGTTGGCTTCAATAAATTACTGAAGTTATAAATGGCTAATAGTATGGAGTGTGGCACTGTTAGTATTGGACCATTGGGAATTATGTGACAGAAATAAGGAAAAGTATAGAAAAATATCCACTCTATGGAATACTTTTACTTTTATAATTTAACATTTCAACACCCTAGTAAATAACAAGCAGTATATAGATCATTTGTTCACCAGATTGTAAACATCTTTTCAGATCAAAAGTTAGCAGGAAGAGTTATATGTATGCATTATTTACTAAATAAATTAACTGCAGCTAAATCATTCATAATGTGTGTCTGAGTGCATGATATATCAAGCAGGCCAGAAGATTTGGTGCAGCTTAGTTTGCTGTCGGCATATATTTAAGACAGTTTCATTTTTTCCCTCAATTTTAGGCATCAACTCTCAATTGGCTTTTAGCATTGCTTCAGGTGATAGCCTCGGACAGTTTACAGTTGACAAGAATGGCGTCCTTAAAGTTCTAAAAGCCCTGGATCGGGAAAGTCAGTCCTTCTACAACTTGGTTGTTCAGGTGAATGACCTACCACAGCTTGCGGCCTCCAGATTCACGAGCACTGCTCAAGTCTCCATTATTTTGTTGGATGTAAATGATAACCCACCAGCATTTCTTTCCCCTAAGTTGACATACATTCCAGAAAACACACCTATTGATACTGTTGTTTTCAAAGCCCAAGCAACTGACCCAGACAGTGGCCCAAACAGCTACATTGAGTACACCCTGCTGAACCCTTTGGGAAACAAGTTCAGTATTGGAACCATTGATGGTGAAGTGAGGCTCACTGGAGAACTGGACAGAGAAGAGGTTTCTAATTATACTCTGACAGTGGTGGCTACAGACAAAGGGCAACCGTCTCTCTCTTCATCTACAGAAGTCGTGGTTATGGTACTGGACATCAATGATAACAACCCCATTTTTGCACGAGCTTTGTATAAAGTGGAGATAAATGAAAACACACTTACTGGAACAGATATAATACAAGTCTTTGCAGCAGATGGAGATGAAGGTACAAATGGACAGGTTCGCTATGGCATTGTTGATGGTAATGCCAATCAGGAATTTCGAATCGACTCTGTCACAGGTGCCATCACTGTGGCTAAGCCTTTGGATAGAGAGAAGACCCCTACTTACCTTTTAACTGTTCAGGCAACAGATCGGGGCAGCACCCCTCGAACTGATACCTCTACCGTGAGCATTGTTCTATTGGATATTAACGATTTTGTTCCTATATTTGAGCTATCTCCATATTCTGTAAATGTCCCTGAGAATTTAGAGACACTACCCAGAACAATACTTCAGGTCAGTATATTTAAATAAAACAATATGTGTTCACTATAAGACATCTAACTGAAAATCTCCCCTCTTCTACAATGTTCATGCTTCCTCACCTTCTCCCCATTCTCATCCATGAATGCTCACAGATACAGCAAATCTTGAAAAAGTTTATAATCACCAAACCTAAGAGCCTATTAATTTCCTCATTGATGAACACATTGCATTTCAATTACATTCTTTTGTGTATATCCATGTTGCACACATTTATGTATTTGTGTTTTTGAATTTGTTTCACTATGAAAGTAACATCTGCACATAGTAAGAAAATAAAATGATGTAAATGTTTGAAAAATTTGTTACAAATACTGTTTTACCTTTCCTCTTCATAAATTCAATTACCTAGGTGAAACTGCTGTTAAAAATTTTTGTGAAGCCTTCCAAAAATTCTATGCGTTAGTTTTATGCATATTTTTATATAAATAGACATGCAATATATACTATATTGTATTTTTTAATTTTTTACTTGGAAAATTACAACTTAGGAATCTTTGAGTGTGGTTCTACCTTGTTATTTTTAATGAATACATTGAATTCAATGGGATGCATTGTCTTTATTTTGCTCACATCCATGGCGTGTACTGTTCTCTCCTACAGGTAGTGGCAAGAGATGATGATCAAGGATCTAACAGCAAACTCTCATATGTTCTTTTTGGTGGTAATGAAGACAATGCTTTTACTCTCTCAGCCAGTGGAGAACTTAAAGTAACACAGAGTCTGGACAGGGAAACCAAGGAGCACTTTGTCTTAATGATTACAGCTACAGATTCAGGTAAGTCCATTGCAACCTCATTCAATTATGAATAATTTCTTCATAATGTGAGTAAAAGTAGGGTTTGTGTACCAGTAAATTAAATATTTCTTGAAATTTACTAATTCTTAAAATTCTGGATTATAGGTATGTAATTTACAACACATAAATCATTTTATGAAATTTATATGTCAGTGATAAGGGCTTAAGAACATTGCAAGCAAAGCTCTCTTCCTGTAAGACTGAATGCATCCTTGACCTGTAAGCCACCCGAGTCCCTCTGGCTGTGACCTTACACTCTATCGCTTGAGCGAGGAGGCATTTAAAGTACTTCAGCTTTGAAAACATTCAGATGGTTCTAGCCCTCTATTCTCTTATGGTAGACATGGGCGAGTCAGCCTGTTAGGAGGAACTTTCACAAGAAATTGGTTCAGTAAAGCATTTATCTAAATGCACAGACTGCTCAAGAACCAAGTCCTGGTACCAAGGAGCCAAACTGGGAAATTTGGGAGAAAACCAGGGACTTAGAATTCTTAATATAAGGACAAACAACAGAAATGTAACTAAGTTCAATGAAGGATTGTCACCATTAAATGAGAAATGTGAAGACCAAGTGTGTGAAAATTTTGCCCAATATTGAGATAGAGGAGTTATGAGTTATGGAGAGTCCTGAATTATAAAGAGTGAAAATTTAAATTATCAGTAAAATTAATGTATTTGGAAGTCTGTCATAATGGGCCTTAAAAATGGAGCTAAAGAACACGAT
This sequence comes from Avahi laniger, assembly GCA_963575035.1. Taxonomy (NCBI): domain Eukaryota; kingdom Metazoa; phylum Chordata; class Mammalia; order Primates; family Indriidae; genus Avahi; species Avahi laniger. The sequence goes on from CAUYSK010018823.1 coordinate 49,091, forward strand.
GGGGGCAAAAATGAGTTTCAGTGACACTGGTGCCTTAGGTCAAAGTATTTTTGCAGTCTTGGAAAGTAAAGCATTATGTGACCCTTGTCACAAAGCACAACTCTCTTGAGTGCTTTTTTTCAAGCTGCCCTAAACTGGACTGGTGTTTCTGAGGCCACTGGGGGAAAAGTATTCAATTAGATGTCTGAAGATCACTTGATATGGGTGATATAGAAAGCAATCAGATAATATGTGGGAAAAAAAAGTCAAACTAGATGATTTTTTTTAAAAACTCATGTGTGACCACAATTCTATGTTCAATTACTTCCCTGGCATACTTTTGATATCATTAAAACTCATGTGTAACCAAAATTCTATGTACACTTTTTAACAACTTTTTGGGAGAATGTGGGAGTTTTAGATATCAGGTTTTAGAATCTGCAGTTTGATCCTGTTTTCCAGAAATGAGGTCTCTGACACAAAACTTAAAATACATATTCACTGCTATGATTTAAAAGTCAAATTGGTAGATGACATGTGAAAATTCAAAAAAATATGGCATCTTTTAGATCCCAGATGCCATGTTATTCTGAAATTTTTAGTGTTCTAGGGACCTGGAAAATATCAAAATGTTCCAAAGAAAAAAGTTTGAGAATTTTATTCCTTATCTCACAAATCACTTTTCCTTTGCTCTTTTTAAGCTCTTACTTGATGGCAGCCCAAAGATAGATCAACTTTGGCAATATAGTAGAAATTGAAGCGGCGGCTTTTTAATCATGCAAACCTCTAAATCTTTGACTTTTGGGGGGAAAAGACATTATCATTCCAACTATCATCATATTTTTTATTTACTGACTGCATGGCTGTAGAGTAGCACATCTGGAAACTCTCTAACTACTCTTGTCTGCTGCTCAAAATAAGCTACAACCACACTATCATATGTGTGTGGGACTGAATGTTACATTACTAAATAGCAAAACCAGAACAGAGTATAATTCTAGCTCATTCTTTTCCTATAGGATTAAATTGCTAAGCAGACTACAACTCAATTATTGAAAATATTTTGTTTATCTATAATTAAAAGTATGGATATTCTGCATTACTTACTGTTATTTCTTCTAGAAATATGTACTGTACCAAGTATTATAGAAACTCCTAGGAGACTAAAGCATCTGCCTGGTACAGTAATGCAGGTACTGCTACGTGGGTTCTTCTAAGAGGAGAGCTTGCCCTAAATCAATTAATGTCCTTCACATGGTTAGACATTCTATTTCTAAGTAGCCTACCTATGAGAGTCTGCCTTACCATTTTCTCATATGCACAATAAGTAATATATTTTTAATGTGGCAAGTGGCAAGGAATTATCAGAGAAATCAGAACAGCATTCTTTAAAAATTATTTTAAATAATTATAATGAACATGTATCCTAGGTTTAAATATATAAGATTTATAGTTAAACCTAGGTTCAAATCTTACCTCTGCCATTTCCCAGCTACATAACCTTGGAAAATTTACCTGTTCCTTCATGATTATATCTGTAAGTGGAAATACTGATGCCTGCATGAAGAGTTTATTGGCCAGAATAGATAAGAGAATGGCTTATTTTAGCTGTTAATAGAATATTAGTCAACATGTTTGCTAGAGATCTCAAGCTTAGTAAGGCCAAAGTAACACTTTCTGACTTCCACCTACCTCCCTGCGCTCCACCGATTGCTTTCTGTCCACCATTGCACACTTGCTGAAGGCAACCTTCTCATCATTCCTCATTCCTCTTCTTCTGTTCCCCACACTCAACATGTCCGTTAACAAGTAAACTCCTACTCAAAAATGTCCAAAAGTGTCCTGAATTTATCTGCTTTTCTTTTTCTCTAATACCGCCACCTCATTCTAAGCCCTGGCTAGTGTGATAGTTTCCTCACTGCGTATCTTTCCTCCTGCACAGTACTTTATCCAACAAGCAACAGACAAACTTAACAAAACAAAATAAAAAAAAAAAACCTTCCAGTGGTTTTTAAGAATAAAACTTAAATGTCTTACCATTGACCACGTGGCATTGAATGGCCTGGCCTCTGCCCACCTCTCTGACCCTCCTGCCACCACCTGCTGCTGCCTTTGTCTTGAACAAGCCGTGGAGCCCTGGCCCCGGCTCAGCCTTTGTGTCCTCCCAACTCTGCGTTCAGTGTTATCATGTTGTTAGGTTGAAATCAGCCAACATGGATGTATTTACACTACGGAAATCAATAAATGCTTGGGCTTGGGGTGGCTTGTTTCTTGAGAGCAGTTGCTGAACATTTCCTGCCCGCTGCCGATGCCAGTCAGTCTGGCTTCGTTAAAGATGCCAACCTTCCCCTGCCCATGGCCCTTGCACTTATAGTTCTCTCTGCTGGAGTTGTATACTCTGCAGCCAGCTGTTCTGTTCTGTTTTGTTTTGTTGGAGGGTGAGGCATTCATGTCATTTTATCATTATATTTGGGTAACATGTCAACTTCTCACAGAGGACTTACCTGACCACTGATCTAATGTCCTCCTTCCCCTGTGCCCAGTGTCACTCTCCGTCACTTTACCTTGTTGGGATTTCCTCTTAACACTAATTACTATCGAAAGTTGTATGCTTATATATAATAAAATATATTAATATATGAGTAAGTAGAATTTGTCTCATCAATCTCATCATCCTTCCAGTAGAATATAAATTTCCTAAATCTTATTCAAAACTGAATTCCCAGAAACACTCACAATGGGACCTGTGATATAATAGGTGCTTGATAAATAATGTGTTGAATGAGTGAATGATTTAATGAGTGGAAAATGATGATAATTAGTTATCAGTTAAAGCTAACATCTTATTTTAATAAGCAACTGTCATTCATATTTCTTTAGCATACTTGTGTTTAGTTTGCTGTTACATATTTACCCCTTACTGATTTTTAACATGACCTTCCAAAAGGAAAAGTGCAAATCTTTTTCAAATCATGGCAGAAATTCCAGAAGTTCTTGCTACATTGGTTGTGGTCATTCAAGTTGACCTCTGTTTTGAAAAGCAGCACAAGTGTTTAAGGCTCTGTGGTGTTTAGTGTGATGTGATAAATTGCAGTCATATGTAAGGATCCACTGAAGCATTTTATGGCTTTAATTCAGTTTCAAGTGCTTAAAATACTGCTTGAGTTATATTCTCATGACTCTACCATGAACTTTCTGGCTCTTACTCAATTCTGTTATCTATTAGACATTTCTAGACAGGTCTTATTGCTACTCTGTGCTTTGCGATTCACCTTTTCTTAGTTTGATTCACTAATTCAAAATCTGCATAAGCAGAAACTATGGGCTTTTGAGAAGTTTTACCATTTGGCAATTCTCTGAAACCTGAGTATCCTAAGGCACAAACAGTGTGAGTCTTTCATATTTCCCAAATACCCAAGTATGTTTTCAGCACACATCCTGCATGTGTCAGCTGGTTTTACGTAGCTTAAATATAAGGTCCCATCACTCTTCACATCCACCGAATATGGAAAATGTGCTTGTTTTGAATTTTATTTTGGACCATTGGAGGTTCGCATGTACTATTCCAATAGATAGACATCTATGCAAGTAATTTTTCTAGGTCCTTTAGAATTTTTTTTTAACTAGAGATGGTCTTATGCCTATGAGCCATTAATATCTGTCACTATTCTTACAAGGAACTGAGTTAGTGTGCGAGGAGGCAGTAAAACATGCTGGTATGACAGTTGGGATGTTACAGTTATAATTCATTGCATAGTTTGGAGGGATTTTTAAAGAGAACTATGTGCAAAAAAATTCTAAGAGAAATCTGACTTAAAATGATGATTTTCTGGCCAGCAGATTTCTGGGAGATGAGCCAGTCCACTTCCTTTATTTTGTAGATAAGGGAATTGGAGCCTGTAAGTAAGCAGCTTACCAGAGTTTGCAGACCCAGGTAGCAGCAGAGTAAAGATCAATATTTAGAATTTCTGCCTTTCAACCAAATTCTTGCTGACCTATACCATATTTATTAAATATTTTGAGGAAATCAGAATATTCCTTAAAATATACTGCTGACTCTCTGCATGCCAGATTTCCAAACATGCAATTTAAAAATCTTTTCTTCTCATATGCCATTCATTTTACTTTAATAAATAAAACATGCAACTGTTATTTTTCTTTCCCCAAATAAATAAATGTTTCAAAACATTTTTAAGTGAAGCCAAATTAATTGGAATCAGCAATTTCTATATTGATTTTTTTCAAAATAAGCTAAATTTAGGCATTGTTCAAATTAAATTGCTTTATAGGAAAAGATATAAAGAATTCATTAGGCTTTGCAGATGGAAGATGACAATATCGCTAATTATCACTGCCAATTATTATTTTGCATTTATTAAAATCATTGTCGTGCCAACTTAATGCACCTTATTCGTAAATGCTGATTACAGTCAATGAGGCTGTTATGCTTCTGTGGGCTTTATTAATATGTAGCAAGCATCTTAATATTATTTTGTCAGAAAATGTTTATGAAACACTCTCTTCCAAGTAGTCTTCCAGGTACTGGAGAGAGAGTGTTGAAAAAAGAAGGTCTCTGTCCTTAGAGAGCTTACATTCTAGACAGAAAGATAGACAATAAATGAATAAAAATATAATACACAGACTGGGAGTAATATGAAACGTGATGAGGTTAAAATAAAGCAGGCTCCGTGGCTGGAGAGTAGAGAGTTGGAGGTGTTATTTTTGATGGTAGAATCAGGAATGTTCACTGTGAAGATCTGGTAAATAGCGTTGCCTGGAGATGAAACAACCTTAAAGTAGGGATCACGTTTGTTACATCCAAAGAGCAGCAAGAGGACCGACCTGGGTGGCCGGGCTAGTGCAGGAGAGAGGGAGAGCTGTGATAAGGAGCTCTCACTTTATTCACTGGTGAAGGCTGGTTAGGGCTTTGAGCAGGGGGGTACCAGTTGATTTTGAAAAGATCTGATTTTTGTGGAGGACAAACTATAAAGAGCAGTGGTGGGGACGAAGATTAGAAATAGAGGTGACAGTGAGGAGGCCATTACCATAGACCCTGAGAAAGAACGTGGTCAGTGATTTGACTTAGGTCTCATCCAGCTGTTTGTCAGTGAGAACAAGATTGGAAGCCAGTCAACCAGATCAAGGGGCAATTTCTTCCCTCACGTCAGTTTGTTGACCATGTTCTGTTTTATATAGACCATATTTATAAAATTTTCTTCACTTTGGATTAAATATTATTTTTATATTACAAAGAACATTAGGAATAAAAAACTTGTGGTTCTTTGACATTAAAATGGTTTGTAAGATAAGAATATTCATAAATTAGAAATCACAGGATTATTCTCCTCATCAAATGAAGACATGTATAGCTAAGAGTTTTATAAGGTACAAAGTACACAGCAAATGTTAGATACTATAGTAAGACTATACAGTACCTGTAATATACACATAGATGCATAGACAATGTAGTGAGTTGGGCTGCATGTGTATTTGCATTTAATTTGGGGGTGGGAGATTAATCTGTGCACAAATTAAATATGTTCTCCTTCTCTATCTGTTTATAGTTTAGTATGCTAAAGGGATATGGAGATACTCCAGCTATAGATTTGGCCCAAAAGTTCAGTTATGAAGTTTCTGTGCATCGGCATAATTAATGAGTATTCAGGGAGAAGTTCACTTATTAGCATTTCTTATTAAGTGCATTTATCATCCAACTGAAACAGAATAAACTTCATTCTTATGCAGGGATTGAAAATTACTCTTTAATGGAGGGAAAACATGATGCTTTTGCAAAAGTTAATGCTAACAGCAAAAAGGACTAATCATCCTGCTTTATTTTCTTGGTGAGGATATGATAACAATTTGAATTAATACTGTCTGTCTCATTATTTAGTTAAAGGGAGTCATTTCATTACAAATGACTCTATAATTAAAAGAGAGGTCAGAATTCTGTAATATGACATTTTACATCTGAAGACAGTTGTTTTTAAATATTCCAGAAAGATGGCATTTTGTCAGTATGATTTGTGGGAAATATGGTAGGGAAACTTTCTTTGTTTAATGAAAATTGCTTGAAAACTTTTCATAAGACGCCAATGAGTCCATAAATCAAATAGTGCTAGAGTTATTTTCAATTATCAGGAATTAATTACATTTAACTTACTTGTATATATTTTTTTAGACTTTATTTTTATTTTATTTTGTTTTTTTTCAACTTACTTATATATTTGAGTCTAAGGCAGCTTTGGTTATTTCCACTGGAGTATTTGTCTTAGATGGGAATTTTGTTTCCAAGGTTGATAATTGGTTATTGTTTTACTTCCTCTTATTTCAAGCAAGACTTTGCACCATGTCCTTTATTGACATAAGTGTTATTATAAATCATTTCTTTAAATAACTATCTTTAAATCAGCTGCTCCTTAGTAGGAAAAATTTTCCAACATAGAATTTTATTTATATTTTCATAAGATAAAAAAACAAAAAAAAATTAACTTCCAAAACTCTATTGAATGAGAACCAGAATTGCCATTATATTCCATAGAATTAAAATTTGATAAAATGATTTCAGTCTATTATTCATTTATTCCATGTAAGCTGTAAATCTGAGTACACAATGGAAACTCAACTTTGAAATGGCAATAAGCTATTTGCAATAGTAACCAAAGAGTTTGGATATCCTTAGAGATAAACATTATATATAATAGAAAATAACTTGATTTCATTATGAGAAATTTTTTTCTTTTCAAAAGTTTTCTAATTTTATCCTTTTAAAACTGGCTAATTTTTGTAGCCTATTTTGATAACTATTCCATACATATATGATTTAATAATTTCACTAAGGAGGTAGGAGGTAGGTTGAATTTAAAATTTAGTGGTAGCCTCTACCATTTCAGAGTTTCAATATCTGTGTTGACAGTTTTGTTTTTTTAATGTCCTCTAAATAGTAATTTCTCATAGTGTGCTTTTTGTAGGGATTAAATATTTAGTTAATATTATATTTTATTTTGTAATTTTTTAAGTTTTGGTAAAATATACATAAGATAAAATTTACAATATTAAGTTAAAAATTTAAACATTTTTAAGCCTAAGGTTCAGTGACATTAAGCATATTCACATTGTTGTGCTATTTTTCAGTGTCATTTTCATTATATTACCAAATTGTTTCTTTCAGTTTTACTTGTTCCCTCTATATAATATACAAGTTATATTAAGGAAATATAGTGTTTTCGATGTCTGCAAAAATATTGAAAGTAATCAAGTGATATGTAAGTGTATATATATGTAATTTATATAAGCATATTTATAGAACTAATTAGCAGTAATAAATTATCTTATAAAATGGACTTTTTAAAATACAAAGCTGTTGTTCATATTTAAAATGTTGTATACTTGTTTGTTTTATATATTTTCTAGATTCAAATTTAAATATAGCCACATAATCTTCAATGTTAATATAGGATGGCTGAATTTAAATACATTTTCAGTGGATGGCTTACTTACTGTGAGAAAAATGAGTTTACTTCATGGGAAAAAAGAAGCTAATACTTTATTACAACAGACACACACCCAGTCAGGGGACCCATTCACCAAATGTTTGATGTCAAGAATGAAATCGGATTTGTTGCAAAGCAACAGATTTCAGTTAAGCAAAAATTCTATTTCTGCTGAATAGTTTTTCATGTTTCAGGGAAGTATGTTTAATTTATAGGGACTAACATAAAAATGTAATCTGCCTAACGTTTGAACTTTAGTCATTTAGACTCATTCATTATACTTGTGTGCTTTCTGATAGAACAGTTGCCTGAAACTTTTTTCTTTTTGAAATCTTATTTTAAATTTCTTTGAAATCCATTTTGATATATTTGAGCTTGTTAAGACACTAGTCTTAAAAGGCAATAGAAGTTTAATCGTTTTCCAGATTCAAGAGTATAACATATGACTCAGACAATGCCTGGGACTATCCATAGTATAATGAACAATAAGAGGATTAATTGGTGGGCAGTCCGTGTGTGTGTGTCCGTGTGTGTGTGTCTGTGCTTGTGCACATGTATGCGTGCATGATTTGGTTTTTGCACACTCTAAAAGATGCCATTTAGAATAATATATATTTTTGCTATTTTCTCTAAAAATTTTAAAAAGCTCTCATCAATTTACCTGTTTATTTTATATTTATATTTGTATAGATATACACACACACATATATATATAAAACACATATAATTTTGCAAATTGAAAGTTGAATTTTCTTTTATCTGCTGACTACTAATTATAAGTAGACTTTTGGCTTTTAATTGTAATTCTGACTTCTAATTCAAATGTCCACTGTACCCTCCTAGACTCAAATACAAATTTCTGAGAAGTTGACCTTTTATTTCATTTATATTCCACCCCTTTCATTGGCTCACTGTCCTCCACCAGGAACCTGTGTCATTCCATCCTGCTGTTTCTTTCTGATTGCATCTGGTTCTCATAAATCAATCCCAGATGAAATTGAACAATTTTTCCCTATTACGCCACCACCTATATAATTCATCATTATCAGATCTATGTGAGCTAAACGTTGGCCCCTGGTATTCTGATTCTTCTCATGGGATTCAGGTTTAATTGGGACCCTCTGTTTCTAAGCAACATACTATCTCCAAAACTTTGACCTTTGTCTACAGTCTTGTTCTCTGACCCCAGCCGTAGGCTAAGGCCTATGGTCCCAGACTGTGTATATCCAGAATTATTCAATTCTTTGAACTTTCAGCCATGTAGTCACTAGACCATATTTCCGTATACAAAGTGAAAGGAGACGCTAACACAGAGCACTTGGCATAATGGTATGCATTATAGGTCTATGTATAATAAAAATTAATTAAAGAGAATTATTCCTGCTCTCAATTTGTTTATAAGTTAATAGAGGATATGGCAGGAGTTATGTTGATAATAATGATACTAATATACAGTAAAACATCTGCAGTGAGAGTAGAATAGTTTTATCTGAGCCTAATTAACTTAGAAAAGATTTTTTTAAGAGTTTAAAATTAGCTCTCTGTCCATTTTGGCTGAATATAAAAAAATCAGTTAAGTTCTTTGAGTCTCAAAGTATTCATTATAAAAATTAAGCAATAATACTTCATGGAATCTGCATATTACATGAGTAATACATATATTATTATATAACATATAGATTGGATATCAAATAAGTGTTCAAAAATATATATAATACATATATATTATATATTTACATGTATTTCAATTTACATATAAATATATGGGCTAGGTTAGGAAACTATAATTATGATTTAAGTTTTTGACATACTATGTTGAGGCTTTTTGATAGCTTGCAAGAGGAGACAACAAACAGGTAGTTGGGTGTATTAGCCTGGAGACAGCAAAAAGCTCCAGACTGAAGATAAAGTCACAGTAAACACTGTGCAGCACTTCAAATGAGATACATACATAAAAATGTCAGGAAACAGAAGTATAAGCACCTTAGATGACTTCTTCACACAGTTAAAACAAAGGGTTAAAAAACAAGCAAGCAAAACAAACACAGAAAAGTAACAGCAAAAACACGACTTCATCATTCACTCAATTAGCACATAAAGTAAGTGCCAAGATCTGTGGTCACCAGGACTAGGGAGCTTGGGTCCCTCATCTGGCAAGAATGCTGTAGAAATGAGACTTACTGGAAATCAAGGGACATTCATTTTCCTCCCCTGATTGTATTTTTTTTTGCCTAAATCTGAGAGGCAGTGTCTTCTGGAGCTCATGCTATTAGTGGGCAAGTAAGAGGGTGGAATGGTATGGACGGATGGTAAGCTCCATTTCCAAGAATAAAAGTCAAAAATATTAAAGGCAGAATTCAAATTTCAGGTTAGAAAAATCTCGGTAAAAGACTTATAAATTTAGAACCGTCTTTGGAAGATTTTCTTGAAAAAATTAAAAACAAAATAATAAGACCTGCATGCACATCTCCTGGGGCAACAAGGAAGTCAAGACAATTGCAGGGATTGTGCTTCACTTTTCTTGAGAAGGGAAAAATAGGAAGAAGAAAACTCCAAGTGCTTATAAAGTGGGTTGTGACAGATGCTAAGGGAAGAAAAGAGGGACTCTGGGGAAAGTTCTTGGCTGTAGAAGAAAGGGACCCACGTGGATGTAGAATCACCTATGGGGCCGGTTCTCAAGCCAGGATTATCGGTTGTCACTGGGATGCTTTGAAAATCATCTCAAAAAATAAAATATTCTCTGGTTCAATGAGATTGAACTTGCTGAAAGTTTTTTTGGGTAAACAGGCTTTTTTTCCCCCCCGCTGTTTGCTTACTAACTCAGAAAACATGTGAGCAACAATATGTAGTTTATAGACAAAGAAAGAAATCACATGTCCCTGACCAAACGAGTTAGTCATCATTTTATGTGGTTTTCCATATGTGTACCACCAGACACTTTAGAATACCAAACTTTTGCTTGCAGTTGTTGGATTATTTTCTTAGTAAGTTTAAACATTGTGATTTTGAGTGCAATGTGTATATAAGAAACATGCTGGTCTTCCTTAAAAGCTCACTATAATTTTTTAAATTTTGTATTTCAAAATTTCCAATTTAATATGTCTTCCACAAAGCTATGAATTTTTGAGAGCTGGGTCCCATATATTTTTACTACAAATCAATTATTGAGTTGAATTATGATTCAAATGTGTTCCTGAACAATATTATCATAAGATTGAGTTGCAAGATTTGTGGGAAGAAAAACCCTGAGAACCATAATACAGAAATCTATATAATTAATAATATATTTTTTATATGTTAGTCAATTTCTGTTTTTCTTATTTCTAAAACAAGTTCAAGAACAAGCATGAGTAACAGAATATATTTTTGCTATATGCTTGCCATGATCCTAAGCACATCACATTCCCCTCAACATTGCTTTGGGTAGAGTCTCTTTTGATTATTCCAATTTTACAGACGAATTCTGATTTTTAGTGAGTAGAGTGAGATGTAAGTAAAAGAGATTAAAGAGCCCTGCGTCTCCTCTCATCCCTTCTCTCTGTAACCTTGATTTATTTATCTCTTCTCTCAATTTATTATATACACCCTCTCCTTTTCATAACTCCTCCTTTTGCTCACACAAATACACAAATGCATAGATATTCCTTAGGTAAATTTGTCTTTTTTTTAACGCAACCAGTGGGAGGACTACTAACATTATTCAGATGGTTAACTTCTATGTCACCAAACTGCATACAATGAGGCACACATTCAAGAAATTTAGACCAAACATTGGTCATCAACAACACTCTCAAAAATATTTCAGTTTTAACATGTTGTTTGTGATAAATTTAAATAAAATCTATGCCAAGATTATTGTGCCCAAATGCCCCCCCAATTTAAACTGGCACATAGCTAGAGGAGTCACCTTGGTCTTTGCTCTAGCTCCTGCCTTGTTCTGTTCTCTGGGCTCAGTGACAGCACTGCCCGTCCTGAGTCCCAGAGCATCACACAGAGCAGCCCTGTTCCAGCTGCTGGCAACACCTGCCAGCTGTTTGCCAACGGTAAAAGCTCCAGAGCTACGTAACACAGATCAAATCTTGGTGCTATTCCTCACTGGGTCTGTGGCCTTGAAAAAGTTACTTAAACTTTCTAAATTTTAATTTATTCATGTAAAAAATGAAGATGACAGTGGTATAATTCGTGAGGATTAGATAATTTACATAAATTTTTTTAACAAGCATATGTATACCTAAGTATTAAATAAATATTTGCTATTATTGATATTAATATGTTACATGGAATTTTTAAAGTCTTATTTTGATGTGCTTCTCCAGTGTTTATACTACTTTCAACTCTATTTGGGTGCATGAAATATTTGTTGCATAATCTTACCATTGTTTACACTAAGCACCTAGTAAAAAGGCATTTACACTATTTTTAGAAAGCTTGTAGTTAATTATACATATAACCATTATAGTGAGGACTAATTTTCATTCCTCTAATGCAAAATCAAACACTAATAGGTAAGATTTCTGCAGTCATAAATTTTATATTAATGTAAATGAAATGCTTAATATAAAATATTTTACTGAAAAAGATATATATGGCAACAGTTATCAGTGTGTAGCTTAAATTTAATTGCATAGGTTTCTGAGAGTTATTATGCTACAACCATTGCATTCCAAAATTTTCTAGTCTGTTAATTTTGGTTCCTATACTACTAAGCAAAAAAGCTGATTTGGCAGCATGCCACCCATAATTACAATCCAAGAAAGTAGAAAAAAAGTTTGAATGGTAGTAAAAAAAATCAACAAATCACAAGATTATTAGAAAAAAATAATATTGGAAGCTTCTGAATCTCAACACCATTCTGTGATAATAAGGGTATTCCATAAACATTTTAAAGACAAATGAATGACTTTATTTACAGAATACTGAATAGTAAAAATATGTAGGATTTAAACTTCATATAAGAGAAATAACTTTATCAGAGAAAAAGTAATATCTTAAGCAGAAAAAGAGACTATCCAGGGCTTTATTTTATTTTAGATGAATGCAGTTAAACGGAATTTCATTGTTTCAATTTAGAAGAGTTAGAGTTTGAAAAATGGTTTTGAAAACACAACCAAAAGAAGATGATTTGCCTCTTAGTTATGGGGACAACCCACAGAATTCTAACCAAATATGGCATCTGGCCTTCACCACAAAGTAGAGTCTGCTAACTTCGTATAGTACAGATAGTGTATTCCAAGTTTTTAATAAATGTTGGGTTTTCACTATATGATGATAACAGCACTACAACAAGAAATAAAAACTATTTCACATTCTATTAAGTATTCAATAGATGCAACAAAAAGGTTCCTAAGACAGCTCATCAACATAAAGTTATTTCCAGCAAGTAGAAGATTATACTTTTGAGATATAACTTGAAGCTTTTGTTTTCTCTACAAACATGTATTGAAGAGTATGGAGAAAGGGACTTAATTACCTCAGAAACTCTTTGGGATTTTCGATAGTAACTGTGTAGTCACAGCAAGGAATACAGTTTTTAACACTGCTTTGTTAGTTGCTCAGCCAGCATTTCTAGGACCATGGGTATTCTCCAAATCTGGTTTGTGCTATTTTAATGTAATTTCAGATAAATTACCAGCAGTGCATCTTTTGTGGCATTTAAATGATATTGTTGTGTTTTACATTGTTGAATCAGCACCTTTAAAATAGAATAAAAGCATGATTTATGCTTTTTGTGCAAAATCACTGGGAAAGAGTTCAAATGCTAGTTCATAAATGAAAATATTTTTCCTGTAACTAAAAACTCACTCAGTCACTTGTCTCATGTGGTCAGAAATTTTACTTTGAGGTTTTCTAAATCCTCTTCAGTAATTCTGTCTATAGCTAATTATTGCTAAATTTGTTATTATTTTTGTCATTTATAAGCATTAAGATTTCATTTTCTTTTCTTTTAGGATCTCCTGCCTTGACTGGAACTGGAACAATCAATGTCATAGTAGATGATGTCAATGACAATGTTCCCACTTTTGCCAGTAAAATGTATTTCACAACAATTCCTGAAGACGCACCAACTGGAACAGACGTTTTATTGGTAAATGCCTCAGATGCTGATGCTTCAACAAATGCAGTTATAAGGTCAGTACATTTTCCTTTGTAGACTTTGAATATTTTCTCATTAAACAATAGTTTTGGACTAAATGAACACAGTGTTTAATTTCACTGGAAATTTTATAATATTAACACATAATGCTATTCTGGTTATTTATTTCTGAATAAATAACTATCCCTAAAATGAGGATTAAAGTAATAGATAATTTATTTATTATACTAAAATTTTATTTTTCTTATCAATTTTATGTACATTGTTACATCACATGATTTTGTAGATTTTGTAGTGCAAGACTACAGTGGGTGGTTCTTCTGCTTCCTGTGGTTGACTGATGGCACTTTGTGGTATTTGCCTGGTAACTAGACATCTGAAGGGTCCAAGATGGCTTCACATGCTTGGTGCCTTGACAGGGAGAAGGTTGGATTCATCAAGGCCCGTTCTCTTTTCATGCATAGCCTCAGGAGTTCTTGATGCCATTCTTCAGCAGAGTAATTGGACTTTTTATGTGGTGGCTCTGGGCTCCAAGAGCCTCAGGTGAAAGCTACGAGTGCCCTTAAAGGTCAGGTTCAGAGTGGCATAGCATCCCTTCCCCAATACTCCATTGGTCAAAACAGCCATAGTCAGCCCAAATTCCCTGGGAGGAGAAACACACACCACACCTTGATGGGAGAAATGTCAAAGATGGCCATTTTTAACCCACCACTGGTCCCAATAAAAATATTTGTGTTTTCTTAGTTTAGGAAGTTTATTTTACTCTACTTAAATCTTCTTAAAATGGAGAACAGCAATATGGTGTCTTGCTCTGAAAGGATGTGAAAGCAATTGAGTTGTAACGTTTGGTTGATCCAGGTTCTCCCCTTCTATGCCTATTCTAGGCTGTAGGAAATGAAGATTTCCAAATATTCCATAGAAAACCTCACAGAAATAAATATTTTTGTGCCCTCCACCTCCCATAGGTTGGTGTTAGGTAAATTAGAGTGGGTTAGATGGCTATGAAAATAATGGATCGGAAGATAGAATGTGAAGAGTTCAGAGGAATTATCGGCTGTGGGTAGCCTATGTATTGATATGGTGATGATTTGATTAATGGTTTATTTTGCTGTTTGTTACTAATTTCCTATTAACAAAATTATCTTGGGAAACTGACTTTAATTAGTCTCTTCCAGTGTCACAGATGACTGAATGTGGGCAGGAGGCCTTAGAGGCATTTTAAACACTTATTGAGTTGCCCATATGAATAACAGTGGTGAACAAGAGAATATCTCTGCTATCTTTGGACTTATATTTGTTTTGAGGTAAACAATTAAATATAAATAAACAAAATTATTTCATATAGGGATGACAGCCTTGAAAATAAAACAAGATAATAAATAAAAAATAATAAGGAGGAGTTTTAGGTTTGATTTTTTTATTGATGGTGTCTTAGTCCATTTGTGCTGCTGTAACAAAATACCTAAGACTGGGTTATTTATAAACAGCATAAATTTATTTCTCACATTTACAGAAGCTGGGAAGTCCAGGATCAAGGCACTGGCAGGCTGGGTGTCTGGGGAGGGCTGCTCTCTGCTACCAAGCTGGCACCTTGTAGCTGCATCCTTTGGAGGGGATGAAGGCTATGTCCTCACACGTCAAAAGAGCAAAAGAAAGGGAACCCACTCCCTCAAGTCCTTTTATAAGGGCCTAATCCTGTCCAAGAGAGTGCTGCCCTCAAGACTTACTCATATCCTAAAGTCCTCATCTCTCAGTACTATCACATTGGCCATTAAGTTTCAATACATGAGTTTGGAGGGCACAATCAGACCATAGCATTGTCCTCTCTAAGTAGGTGACCTTTAGGACTGGGCAGTGGGATTGGAAATAATGTGGGGTTTTATCTAAGAAAGTCAGTGTGTCTGGATCAGAATTGAAAGGAGTCAGAGAGGTAGGCAGGTGCCAGATCCTACAGGCCATCTAAGGCCTTCTAAGTCATGATGAAAAATTAGAATTTTAAAATGTATTTTTCAATGGGAAACTGTTGGAAGGTTTTAAACAGAGGAGCAAGATAAACTGATCTGTACTTGGGTTGGATTTGAGGAGGCAGGACTGGAGAGAGAGGTTTTATAGACAGAAACTAGGGAAACAATTTAGGCACTAATTAATATAGGTATTCCAGGTGGAGTGGCCTTGTACTTATATGTGGAAATGAAAATTGAGGGAGTAGATTTGGGTCACACACTTGAGATTGGAAATGAGAGTAAATGAAAGAGAGAAATAAGAATCATTTACTGAGTTTTCTGCTCCAATACCTGGGCAGCTTGTATATCATTTACTGAAGTGATTTGGATTGGAGGAGAAACAGAATTGGGAGAAATCAGTTTTTATCTGAATGCTGTTTAAGACGACTGTTAGTCATTCATGTAGAGATACCAGATGGGAAGTTGGAGATATGAGTGTGGAGCTTAAGGTCGGGGTCAGGGCTGGATTAACAGATCTGGGAGCCATCAGTGTTTAGAGGACATTTAAAAGCGATGAGAACAAGTTAGGAGCGAGTGTAGCAAGAGAAAGAAAGAGGGGCTGAAACTGGTCTCTGGGAATTCTCCAACACTGAAAAGCAGGTTTAGAAGAAAAAGTCTGCAAGGCAGCTGAGAAGGCCTGGCCGTAGATGACGGGGGAAATCCAGGGCAGAATGGACACTTACATGCATTGTGAAAGGAGGGAAAGCAAGTTACAAACTTCTTTCAGACCTGCTTCCAAGAGAAGAGCTGAATTCCCAGAGGCCTATAAGTCAAATCGCCAAGGATTGGGGAAATTTCCATCCAGGGTCATAGACTGGGTCATTGTGCTTCCACCAACCACCCAGAGAGAGGCAGGTACAACTGAACTTCTTCTAGGGTACGAGCTTCATAAGGCCAGTAAATACCCTCTCCTTTAGTTGTCCTACACCGAAGCACAGAAATAATGAAATTAATATCCTGACATTAAGTCCAAAGTCTTCAGCTTAATGTGAAGAGCAGAGCCTTGGGAATCAAGCTGTTTGGAATTGAATCCTGATTCTACTATTATGAACTTCATGAGTATGGGAAACTTATTTAGCATTTCTGGACAAAGTTCTCTTATCAATGGTCTAGGTATAGTAATAAGAAAACTGAATTTATAAGAATAAATAAAATAATTTAAGTGAACTGCTACTTAGAATAGTGCCTGGAACCAAAAAATGCTCAGTAACTGTCAACCCGTATTATTCTAATCCATGAAAAGCACTTAGCTCTGTATCTGTCACCTGTTAGTGCTCAGTAAGTTTCTGACAATGATTTTGGAAGAGAAGTCCTGTCCACTATAGTGTGATAATCTAATAATTATTTATCTGTCATGCAGAGGAAATTTTCTCCTACTTATGGCAGATATAGAATATTGTCAATCAGTAACAGGATGGTTCTCCTGTCTGAGATGTTTAAATTCCTGACTGTGCAGTTAAATGTTTACAAATTTGATCCCATCAACCATTGATCCATTTGTTCATTGCTAGAATAAAATGCTATGATGATATGTGGTTTTCTTCTGGCGTATGCCAAAGATTCATTGAAAAATATCATCCTACGCTTGTGAGCTATGCTTGTAAAATTGGTCTAGAAACTCTTGTTCATGTTTTCAGAATGTTTTAGAGTTATACAGGTAGGTCTGATATGATTGTTTTGGTTTAGTAGTATGTATTTTAGCTGTTTGGTTGGCTGAATTTTCTTGTTTTCTTTTTTAATATCAGAAAATTAACTTTATACTTTCCCATTCACTGAAATCCAAAAAACCCATCTGTGAAAATCTTGAAATGACTATAGAGATTATCATAGAGTCAGTTAAAATAAAAATTGAAGCTGTTTTTATCTTGTGAAAAAAATTACATTCCCTTGTAAATTAATTAAAGGCAAACAATTATTATAGTTTAAGTTAAACATATTTGCATAGATAAAGTAAATAGTAATGACAACCTTAAGCTTATTTACTTCAGCCTAATAAAACCTTAATGGAATATAATGCCTTTTTATAGTAAGTGTTAATGACTCCTTGCTATTCATGAATCCCAGAGAAAATCCATTCTCTCTTCTTGTTAAATGAGCTATTATTTAATTGTTATATTGCCCATTTAAATTTTACATATTTAAGTTATTTACTCAAGTACTGATGGGCTTTCTAGAAGCACAAACCTTTATGTGGCTTAAAATTTGTTAATTTTCCCCTATGTTCTAGCATCATCTTGCACACAGCAACCAGGCAACAGATATTTATTTATATTTTTATTTGTATTTGATCAAACTATACATTTCTACACATGGTGTACTTACTCTGAGTTATACCTTTCACTTCACCTTTAATATTTTCCTTTCTAGCAAACCAGCCTGTGTTAATCTCTACCCTTTATCTATCTAAGTCTTATATCTTTACTTTCCACAGACCCATTCCAGAACTTACTGTTTACAGCTTTGTATCCTCTTTTCGCCCACCTGGTCCAAACCTTCATTCAAACCTCACTTCTAATTCTTTTATGTCATAACATGGGAGAAAATCATAAAATTGCATCGACAAGGTCCACTTTCTAAGGAAAATCCCTTAACCTGTGCTCTGAATCTCATCCCATTCAATTCCCTCCAAGACGTTAATTCAACAGTTACTGCATTTCTCTCTTGTGTCTTCAAGCTATCTTTCTTCCTTTGATCATTTTTTATCTACACAAATGCTTATCTATATAAGTTAGCATATCTACAGAAATGCTCGGAGTATCTGGTATTGAATTCTGGTTCTTTTATTTGCCTGCCATGACCTAGGGAAGTCATTTTAATGTCTTTAAGTCTCAGTTTCTGCAACAATAAAAGTGGAGATAAGAATTTATACCTTGTGAGAATTACATATTTATTGACCCCTACTATATGTCAAGCAGTATATATGAAATCAGTTCATATCCATAAATGTCTTTGGCACAATTATAGAAGTCACTACATTAATATTAGTTTTCTTTTTCTTTTTCTCCTTATATCTATTTTATTCCCAATATATTCTTTCTTACCTAATGTCTGGCATATCACAGTGGCTGTCACTTAAATAAATATATGAATCAATGATTTTAAATTCTCTAGAAGTGCTGCTTTCACTCATTTTTTCAAGTGTTCTTGAAAGGATGGCTTCACTACCTCACAGTTTTCTCTGGCCATTTATTCCTGAAAATCTTTCAGTCTGATTTTCTCCTCTATTGCTTTACTAAAAAGGCTCTATCGGAAGACTCTACTGCGATACATCAAGTCCAGTGACTTTTTCTGAGTCCTTATTCTCTATTACCTTTTGCAATGTTCACACTACAGGTCATCTTTTCTTTTTGGCATTTTTTTCCTTCCTCAATGTCAACGTAAACGTTACTGCTTATATGTCACCCCCATTTCCAAACACATCTAATTTGCCTTCCGTTTGTCCTTTTTCTCTCCCTACAAAGTAATCTGAACATTCCCCATAGCATTATTTTTTTCAGTTCTTTCTTTTCTTTTTTTCATATTTGTGTGTGTGTGTGAGAGAGAGAGAAAGAGATCGACTGAGATGCATTTCCAAGACTGAAAACATGACTTCTATGCAGAAAACCTCCAAATCTGTACTATCAACTCTGACTCCATTCCAGAGCTTCCTACCTATATTTATAACTTTCTGATAGGCATATTTTCCCTGGAGGTTCTGTTGGCATCATAAACACAATGCACCTGAAACCCCTAACCTTTGCTGTTTCTCATTTGGTTTTTTGCTTTCTCTTAACAATGGTGCCTTGCTTTCTTCATCTACACCTTGTGGGTAAGGGTCATCCTTTACCGCCTATACTCAATCAGTGGACACATTCTCATATTTCCTTTTTTCTAATATCTCTGGCACCTACTCTTTTCTATGTGTTCCTTCTGCCAAGATCCTAGTTCAGTCCATAATTGCATTACACCTGGACTATTATAATAAAAATTAACTTACTTCCCTGACTCTAGTTTCTAATCCCTAGTTTCTATATGCTACACCATACTGTACAATTATGGAGCCTCCAAACACTGTCGAATTCTGAGAAGTTAGGCACTCTAAGTCCCATAAGGAGTACAGTCTAATACAAGATGTAATTTCGTAATGGTGTAATTATAGTACCGTGTGACAACTATAATTTAAACACAGAATGGGTAGAAAGAACAATATAGTCAATACTACTCAGAAAATAAGTAGAGGCTTCAAGTAGTTAATGATTTTTAAAAGAACAAAGAGGCCTTTTAGCTGCACATGAAGGGACGGAAGACAATAATGACAATACCAGGTACAAAGGCAAAGAGCTATGCAGAAGCATGGCCTTAGAGAAACAAAGCCTTTCAGTAGGCTTGTGTGGGTTAACAGTGGACCTTGTGTAGTGTATAAGAAATTCGACATTTCTTTCTTCATCTAAGGAAAGAAACAATGGAAGTGTTTTAAGCAAGGCAATAACATGACTAGTTTATATTTTATGGTGATTCCTCCCTAGTGTTGTAGGAAATAATTTGTATGAAGCAAAGCCAGAGGCAATGAATGAAGAGGCAATGGCAGTAATGGGAATCAGCTTGAGCATCCACTGGCTCCGCTCTAACAATGATACTCTCTTCCTGAAACATCTTTCAACTTCCAGTTTGCCTATGGCATGCTGCCCGGTCTCCATAGTCCAGTCACTCCATAAATGGCCCCAGAACCTTCCCAAGTTCATTCTTCACAAATCCCCAACATATAGTCACAATTGCAGCCTTACTGGATCGTTTTCTGCTCCTGGGAAAAGGATCTGCACTTTCCCAAGCCTTATAACTTTAATTCATTCTGTATCCTGGACCAGGACTCAGCAGACTGCCACCTGCAGGCCAAATTCTGCCCAGTGTCTGCTTTTGTAAATAAAGTGTTATTAGAACACAAACATGCCCTTATGAAACTAGTAGATCTCAGGCAGAGGCAAAGACGGTTAAAAAAAAAATCAACTGGGAGATATTTTAACTATACAAATACAATGATTGATTCAGAATTCAGATGACAAGGGGTCTCAGTTTATATAAACAAATTGAAACAGCAATTCCTTATTCTCAATTCAGAAAAATATTAACACATTTGTTCATTTGCATTGAACTCAATTAATGTAAACTAATTCTACGCTGACACACCATGAGCAAAAAACCACTTTGGCCTGAGCAATCAGGGACAGCATTTCTTGTCTTCACTACATTCCCCCAGTTGAGTTTTGCCTTCTTATGCTGTGGTATAAGGGAAAAAGTGCATGCTGAAACCGTAAGGACAGAAGTTCAAACTCTGGACCTACCATTTATAGACTGTATGTTTCTTTGTGCAACTATTTTAGTCTCCCTTAGATTCAGATTCCTCATCTATAAAAATCCAAAACTAAAACCAAACTGTTAAAATTGTTTTGAAGTTTAAATAAGAGCATATATAAATCGCCCCGTTGTGAGCTTGGTACAAAGTCAATAAGTTGCCAGAAATCTTTAAAGAACAGCATAGATGTTTAAATGTTAAGAAAATAGCACAAGACACAATGTAATAAAGTTCATAACATTTCAAATTAATGTCGACCAAAGAAACAAGAGAGGTCTCCACGAGAGATGAGAACAGAACCAAGCCTCAAGTCAGAGAGGTGTGGGCAGAGTATCTTAGCTGTCAGTCTTCTGACAGGGCACCTTGTGCTTCTTCTATCTGTCTTTTTTTTAAACTTAAAATTATAAGTTTGCATGCAACCAGTGTTATAGAATAGCTCCTATTTAAAATGCACTTTTTATATGCTTTAGAATCTAATGAAGTCTAGAAAAAATTAATCACATATTAACATGAGAATTTATTTTTTAATTTTAAAAAATAAAAAATATATTACCCACTTTTAAGCAGACAATCATATGGTTCATAAACATGTACAATAACATAAAATTAAAAAAATTAGAATTTATACCATCAGGTTCTTAAGTTCATTTTCTGTTGCTGTAACAGATTATCATAGAGTGGGCAATTTATAAAGAACAGAAGTTTATTTGGCTCATAGTTCTGGAGGCTGGGATATCTAAGAACATGGGGCCAGCATTGGGTGAGGCCTCCGTGCTGTGTTATTTCATGGTGGAAGGGTAAAGGCATCACATGGCGAGTAAGCCCACGAGACAGAGGGAGGAAGTAATCAGGCTAAACTCATCCTTTTATCAGCAGCCTCCTCTGGTGATAACTAACCCACTCCTGAGATAAAGCCATTAACGCATTTATGGTGGTGGAACCCTTATGGCCTAATCCACTTGCTATCCACTGATAGCAACAATTCCCAAAATAATATCACACAATTCTCAAATCTGGTTTCCTACAGACTTTCTTGAAAAGGTAAGATAATGTCATTATTTCGTAAGCCCTGAATTTTTAATTTTTAAGGCTTCATTTATAAAAGTCTGATATTTTTATTTTGATAAAGGGAATAGATATTATCTACTGTATGAGAGCAATAATTATGCTTTATAAAGAGCCCCTTCTGTCCCAAGAAATATAGCCAGTGCTATTCTCATTCACTTCTGATTGTGGCAAGTGGGTGTGCCAAAAAGTGGTAAAAATCTGAGCAATACCAAGTAATTTATCAGTACTGAAATCATTTCTCAATCAAACCCCTTCTATATTCTTTTTCTATTTTTCTGTCATTTTATGAGACTTCTATTCCTTTTAAATATAAGGTCCCCAATAGTTTATTATTTCACTAACATAGCATAAAAATGTTGAAATATTTGTTTTAAGCTGTGAGCATAATGGGAGGAGTGTATATGCTACTGGCTGCAATGTAGGGGATTATTTCTTTTTTCCTTGCCATTCTATTAGATACATGCTGTTGCTATGTTTATATGGACGGAAACCAAACTATAGAAACATGAGGTTAACTCCAAGAAAGGTATCTCATTGCTATCATAAAGAAGAAATCCTTTAAAGATATCTATTTCTTTGCTACTCTCCAACTTGAAAAATTATGGACCACAGCCAATTTCTGAACCTCCAAGCTTAACTCCTTCTTTCATGGCTGATCTCTGGGCCCCCAATTCAGACATAAAATCAGGAGTATACACAGACGGCTTTACTCTTTGGAAAGAAGAGAGAAGCTATTCTCAGTGGAAACTCCTGCCCGTTAACCAATCTGGCTAGCATCAAAATAGCCATGAAGATGTCATACCTCTCCTGACAAGAAAGCAACAAAGCCATATGAGGAATCACAAATGAGAGAATTAGGAACTAGGATGGTCTCTGTATAAATAATCAGTTCTTCAGTTGTTGGGAGAGCCAATGTAAGTCAGATACAGTGTTTTGTCTTGAAAGAATAAAATCTTCAACTGATTATCTCTGGTTTACTGTGGTGCGCAGCAGAAAAATAATTTTATTGAAGTTCCTTTAAAAGATATTCATTTGTCATCCTGGCCACTAACCACAATATTAGAGCAAGGCCCTGATTTATGCTTTCAGGCTAATTTATTTCAAACACAACAGCCTTCTGGGTTTATTTGGGGGCTTTGCATGGCTTGACAGTCCTAAAAACCTTGTGAAGACCTGTTTAATGTCATTGGACATCTCACAATAAAGATTGTCAGTGCGGTGTTCACATAAAATTTGAAATATTTATCTTCTAGCCATATTTGTGCTTTCATTGTGTGATCTTACTTGCAATGTTTTCTTACATTTCTGCCTCAGTTTTTAAATTCTGGCAAATAGATGTTATAATATTAAAACTATAAAAGATATGCCTATCTCTGCTGTCTGTTTTAGTTATAGGATCATTGGCGGAAACTCTCAGTTCACCATCAACCCATCCACGGGACAAATCATCACCAGTGCGTTGTTAGACAGAGAAACAAAAGATAACTATACTTTAATAGTGGTCTCCAGTGATGCAGGGTTGCCAAAGCCTCTTTCTAGTTCCACGAGTGTGCTCGTCACTGTGACGGATGTCAATGACAATCCACCACGATTTCAGCATCACCCGTATGTCACCCATATCCCGTCTCCTACTCTTCCAGGTAATCACCCTAACTATGAGGCTGCATGGATATAAGCAAACTAGATCTCAGACATTTTCTATAAATACATTTGTTATTTTTACATATGTATTTCTAATTTAGGCTAATTTTGCAAATCCTCTAAAATTCAGATTGTTTCGCCTAATGAAATTGAAGGAACTTCGAACCTTTTAAATGAATTCTTTTTTCCCAGACCAGTTATGTACAAGATTTTATAATTGCCACATCTTTCCTATTACTATTTCATACTTTTACTTGCATATTGTAAATGATTGAAATAGATATCACTTTATAGTCAAGGATGGTTGTGCCCAGAGGTTGTGTGTAATTTTCCTAAGAATAGGGACATTATCTCTATTTTTCATGCCATACAACAGTGCCAGAAACATTATCTAAGTGGCAATATGCATTTAAAAATATTTTTTGGTGGAAAATGAATATTTTACTTCAATGTTTCATAGATATATTTTCAAAAATGTTAATGAATGTTCTTATTAATATTTTAATATGTGCTTCTATTTCAGTTTTTGTGGATAATTATTTTGCTAGTAAGTTTACGGAACCATTTATGAACCATTTTTATATTGACAATATGCGTTTCTATTTATATATCTTTTAAAACATTTAGTTTGATATCATTTTCTCTTTTTGAAAGAATGGCATACTCTGTTAAGAACTGCACAAATTTTTGTCCATTTGTAATTTTTAAAATGTGTTTTTGAATAAGGAAATACACAAATATAGCACATTATTAATTTAATCTTCCTTGCATGAAAATATTATTAATTCAAGGGAAAAATTAAAAAATAAAATAAATGAATCCAGTATTATTCCTCTCAGTGATCTTTTATCTTCTATTAACCTGAGAATGTCTAATTGATACCAATTTAAAGTATCAAATCCATAAATGTATGTGCCAACTTTCTATCAAAGGGAAATGTCAATATCAAAGTCATAAATACCTGATGAAGATCTTTAGCTGAAATGATGTTGGCAGGTGTGAGTCTAGTAACATCTAATATGTGTTGTTGCAATATAGCATCTCCTATGCAAAATGAGGTATGCTTAAGCATCTTTTCCTCATTAGACTTATTATAATTAATTGGAATCACTGGACTTTTTTAAAATAAGAAACTTTTTACTTTGTTACAAAGTCTTCTGTAAGGGTGGAAGTACAAGTTTGGGAATGGTTTCTGAATGAGTATATTGAAAACATGTTCTTATGGCAGCTTTTCTGCATATATTTACTGCAATCTGTTCCATTGGCATTCATTCCAAACACTAACTCTTGGAATCCAAACTGAGTCCATTCTTCAGTTCTTATTTCTTACTACTTTATAATTATTTTAATTGATTTATGTATATAAATATATGTATATACTTCATTTGCATGTGATAATAGCTCACAGATAAAGGGATTTTGCATAAAACAGTGGATATAAGGAATCAACAATAAGAAACATGATTTTTGTGAATTATTACATATACAACAATTAAAAGTATTTTAAAACATAATATAGTATAGTCTCTTTACATTGAGTAGAAGCATAGCTTCTTGCAGAGCTCACATTGTTTGTTGGAATGCTGTATTATGCGCAGATTTTTCTCCAAGGAACTATGATTCTGAATGATTACCCAGTTCTATTCTCTGTGCTTCTCTCAAAGGCATATGAAAAAATATTAAATCCAACAGACTGTATGGGTTTTAGTTAGGAAGGACCAGGTCAGTCTCTGAAGACTATCGTTAAGTAGATTTGACTTGAGATCTTCAAAGAAAATATAGGAAATACTGTTCTCCCTATTAATCATAAGAAAATATTAATAAAGTCATATCAGGCAACAATATAGTGTTTTATATGCATGAACCTACTGCCAAATATTTTATTTGGTATTTCACTTGATTATAATTACACATTCCCTCTTTTATAGGTTCCTTTGTCTTTGCGGTTACAGTCACAGATGCCGACATTGGACCAAATTCTGAACTGCATTATTCTCTTTCGGGTAGACACTCGGAAAAATTTCACATTGACCCACTGAGGGGAGCTATTATGGCAGCTGGACCACTAAACGGAGCTTCAGAAGTGACATTTTCTGTACATGTTAAGGATGGTGGCTCATTTCCAAAGACAGATTCTACAACAGTGACTGTTAGATTTGTGAACAAGGCAGATTTCCCTAAAGTCAGAGCCAAAGAACAAACATTCATGTTTCCTGAAAACCAACCAGTAGGCTCTCTTGTCACCACCATTACAGGGTCCTCCTTGAGAGGAGAACCTTTGTCCTATTACATTGCAAGTGGGAATCTTGGCAATACTTTCCAAATTGATCAGTTAACAGGGCAGGTGTCTATTAGTCAACCTCTGGACTTTGAAAAGATACAAAAATATATTGTGTGGATAGAGGCCAGAGATGGAGGTTTTCCTCCTTTCTCTTCTTATGAAAAACTTGATATAACCGTATTAGATGTCAATGATAATCCCCCCATTTTTAAGGAAGATCCATTTGTATCTGAAATATTGGAAAACCTCTCTCCTCGAAAAATACTTACTGTTTTAGCAATGGACAAGGACAGTGGACCCAACGGACAATTAGATTATGAAATTGTTAATGGCAACAAAGAAAATAGCTTCAGTATCAATCATGCTACTGGTGAAATTAGAAGCATTCGACCTTTAGACAGGGAAAAAGTATCTCATTATGTGCTCACCATAAAATCTTCAGACAAAGGGTCCCCTTCTCAAAGTACCTCAGTAAAAGTCATCATTAACATTTTAGATGAAAATGATAATGCCCCTAGGTTTTCTCAGATATTTAGTGCCCATGTTCCTGAGAATTCCCCCTTAGGATACACAGTTACACGTGTCACAACTTCTGATGAAGACATTGGTATTAATGCAATCAGTAGATATTCTATAATGGACACAAGTCTTCCATTTACAATTAATCCCAGCACAGGGGATATTGTCATTAGCAGACCTTTAAATAGGGAAGATACAGAACGTTACAGAATCCGAGTTTCTGCACATGACTCTGGTTGGACTGTAAGTACAGATGTCACAATATTTGTGACAGATGTGAATGACAATGCTCCAAGATTTAGCAGACCCTCCTATTATTTAGATTGCCCTGAACTTACTGAGATTGGCTCCAAAGTGACTCAAGTATCTGCAACAGATCCCGATGAGGGATCAAATGGACAAGTGTTTTATTTTATCAAATCTCAGTCAGAGTATTTCCGGATTAATGCCACCACTGGAGAGATTTTCAATAAACAGATCTTAAAATACCAAAATGTCAGTGGCTTCAGTAACGTGAACATCAACAGGCATAGTTTTATAGTGACATCTTCAGATCGAGGTAACCCTTCCTTGCTTAGTGAGACGACAGTTACCATCAACATAGTGGACAGTAATGACAATGCCCCTCAGTTTCTCAAAATTAAATATTTCACTCCGGTCACCAAAAATGTTAAAGTTGGTACAAAGTTAATCAAAGTTACTGCAGTAGATGACAAAGATTTTGGACTGAATTCTGAAGTGGAGTATTTCATTTCTAATGAAAATCATTTAGGAAAATTTAAGTTGGACAATGATACAGGATGGATTTCAGTGGCATCTTCCCTGATTTCTGACTTAAATCAAAACTTTCTGATCACGGTCATTGCGATGGATAAAGGAAACCCCCCACTTTCTTCGGAAGCAACTGTTCAGATAACTGTCACTGAGGAAAACTACCACACACCTGAATTCTCTCAAAGCCACATGAGTGCAACTATCCCTGAGAGCCACAGTATCGGTGCCATTGTCAGAACTGTTTCTGCCAGAGATAGAGACGCAGCTATGAATGGCTTGATTAGGTACAGCATCTCTTCAGGAAATGAAGAAGGCATTTTTGCAATCAATTCCTCCACAGGTATATTAACACTAGCTAAAGCTCTCGATTATGAGCTATGCCAGAAACATGAAATGACGATTAGTGCTGTAGATGGAGGATGGGTTGCAAGAACCGGTTACTGCAGTGTGACTGTAAATGTGATTGATGTGAATGACAATTCTCCAGTATTCCCCTCTGATGAATATTTCCCTACTGTTTTGGAAAACGCCCCGAGTGGGACAACCGTTATCCACCTAAATGCAACAGATGCTGACTCTGGGACAAATGCTGTGATTGCATACACTGTACAGTCCTCTGACAGTGACCTCTTTGTCATTGACCCTAACACAGGAGTCATAACCACTCAAGGCTTCCTGGATTTTGAAACCAAGCAGAGCTACCATCTTACTGTGAAAGCCTTCAATGTCCCCGATGAAGAAAGGTGTAGCTTTGCCACTGTTAATATACAATTAAAAGGGACAAATGAATACGTGCCTCGTTTTGTTTCCAAACTTTACTATTTTGAAATCTCAGAAGCAGCTCCTAAAGGTACTATTGTTGGAGAAGTGTTTGCCAGTGACCGTGATTTGGGCATTGATGGAGAGGTACACTATTTGATTTTTGGTAATAGTCGAAAGAAGGGTTTCCAGATCAACAAGAAGACAGGACAAATTTATGTCTCTGGAATTCTTGATAGAGAAAAAGAAGAAAGGGTGTCTTTGAAGGTATTGGCCAAGAATTTTGGCAGCATTAGGGGTGCAGATATAGATGAGGTCACTGTAAATGTCACTGTACTTGATGCCAATGACCCACCCATTTTTAGTCTAAACATCTACAGCGTTCAGATCAGCGAAGGGGTCCCAATAGGAACTCACGTGACCTTTGTCAGTGCCTTTGACTCAGACTCTATCCCCAGCTGGAGCAGGTTTTCTTACTTTATTGGATCAGGGAATGAAAATGGTGCCTTTTCTATTAATCCACAGACAGGACAGATCACTGTTACAGCAGAATTAGACCGAGAAACTCTACCCATCTATAATCTCTCGGTTTTGGCTGTTGATTCAGGGACCCCCTCAGCTACAGGAAGTGCCACTTTATTGGTCACCCTGGAAGATATAAATGATAATGGGCCAATGCTGACCGTCAGTGAAGGAGAAGTCATGGAAAACAAACGCCCGGGAACTCTGGTGATGACCCTTCAGTCCACTGATCCTGATCTCCCTCCAAATCAAGGTCCCTTTACTTACTACTTGCTGAGCACGGGTCCTGCCACCAATTATTTTAGTCTGAACACGGCTGGAGTTCTGAGCACAACTAGAGAGATCGACAGAGAGCAGATTGCAGACTTCTACCTGTCTGTGGTTACTAGGGATTCTGGTGTTCCTCAAATGTCTTCCACAGGAACCGTGCATATCACAGTTATAGACCAAAATGACAATCCTTCACAGTCTCGGACGGTGGAGATATTTGTAAATTATTATGGCAACTTGTTTCCTGGTGGGATTTTAGGCTCTGTGAAGCCACAAGATCCCGATGTATTAGATAGCTTCCACTGCTCTCTTACTTCGGGCGTTACAAGCCTCTTCAGTATTCCGGGGGGTACTTGTGATCTGAATTCCCAGCCGAGGTCCACAGATGGCACATTTGATCTGACCGTCCTTAGCAATGATGGAGTTCACAGCACAGTCACGAGCAATATCCGAGTTTTCTTCGCTGGATTTTCCAATGCTACAGTGGACAACAGCATCTTACTTCGTCTCGGTGTACCAACAGTAAAGGACTTCTTGACTAACCACTACCTTCATTTTTTACGCATCGCCAGTTCACAGCTGACAGGCCTAGGGACTGCTGTGCAACTGTATGGTGCATATGAAGAAAACAACAGAACGTTTCTTCTGGCAGCTGTGAAGCGAAGTAATAATCAGTACGTGAATCCCAGTGGTGTAGCCACCTTCTTTGAAAGCATCAAAGAGATCCTTCTCCGGCAGAGTGGGGTAAAGGTAGAATCTGTGGACCATGACTCGTGCATTCATGGCCCATGTCAGAATGGAGGGAGCTGTATAAGAAGACTGGCTGTGAGCTCCGTGTTAAAGAGCCGTGAGAGTCTCCCAGTCATCATTGTAGCAAACGAACCTCTGCAGCCTTTCTTATGCAGGTGTCTGCCGGGATACGCCGGTAGCTGGTGTGAAATAGATATAGATGAATGCCTTCCCTCCCCTTGCCACAATGGGGGGACCTGTCACAATTTAGTGGGAGGATTTTCCTGCAGCTGCCCAGACGGCTTCACTGGTAGAGCTTGTGAGAGAGATATCAACGAGTGCCTGCCTAGTCCTTGCAAGAATGGTGCCGTCTGCCAGAATTTTCCAGGAAGCTTCAACTGTGTTTGCAAATCTGGATACACAGGTATGACAATGTTTTACTTTTCTCCCTGACTTTAGCCATGTCAAGTATCATAGAAAGAAATGAATTTATGAAATCATTCATAAATGATTTTCCACAAAAACAGGCATAATCATAACAAATGTTTTTAAGGATTTACACTTCTCACAAGAGAACCTGTGAGGTGGGGACATTTTTCTAGTTTTTACAGACAAGGAACTAGAAGTAGAGAGAGGTTAAGTAAGTTTTCCTAGGTGATGCAGTTACTTTGTTGTAGTGTCAGTATTCAGGTCTACACAGTTAATTTCAGAGTTTAAGCTCTTAGTCACTCTGCTCAGTGTCTGTAAAAAGAGCTGAAAGAGAATAATATCTTCTTAAAAGAGTGTTCTAAAGTTTAAAGGACATGGTATATATAAAGCTAAAGACCTGGACCATTTTACGTGCTAAATAATAGTTAACAATTACTGTTGATTCTTTTATCATCAGTATTTTTATGATCTTTTAAAATCATAATCATCATTATTATTGAAATGTGATCCACATTGTGAGGAGAAAACAGCAAGAATCATGTTTTAAGACTGAGATTAAAATGGTATTGTTATTTCTAGTAGTCGGGTAGAAAGAATAATTGGCTGATTTCTCAAGAAAGCCAGAACAAAACCAAGCCACAATTTACCTTGACATTTTAGAAGCAGCATTAAATATATAGCAGAAAATCTATTCAACTAATCTTTAGCATCCTAACAGGAAGTGATATCCATGCATACAAATATTTTTTATCTGTTTCTATTTCTAATCTCTATATCTATCATCATTATTACTGTCTTTCATAATTATCTATTTATCTATTACCTATTAGCTGATGAGTCATTGATGTTCCTTTGAATGTGAATAAATGTTATGCTGTGGGTAAGTTTGAGGACAGAAAAATCTTATAATTTGTACACTATACATTTTTAGAACATACATATTACCTTGGGTTGCTCTGTAATGTTTACAAGCACAGTTTAAAGTACGAGTACTACAGGTAGAATCAGAATTGATTATTTTAGATTTTTATAGATGTCTTGCAGAATGATACTTTAAAAGAAATTTTAAGTAAACACATTTGGATACCAGATTTTTGAGATTGTCCATCCTGTGTGTACTTACGGTTTTATATTTGGAGAATTAAACTTCATGATAGTAACATAAAGCAAGTTTGAAAAAGTGGAAGCAGAACATATAGGCTTTGGCTTCTAACAAAATAATGTCCTTGAAATATAAATGAAGAAAAGGGACAAAAGGCATGTATAATGGAAAGAATAATAGCTTTGGTAGAATTTGATTTACCTATAGCTTTTGGGAAGTCACCTAACCTTGCTGACTTTCAATTTCTCCATCTGGAAAATGGGGATAATTGTAATTACTTACGTTTTAGGGTTGTTATAATGAGTAAATATTATTTTTGTAAAACACCTAGCACAGTGCCCAGCATTCTATAAGTGGCCATGCCAATTGGTAATATTAGTAATAGTATTAGTATAGTGGTAGTAATAGTGTCCAACAAAATTTTTAAAAAGACAGGAAGCCTCAGTAGCAGAAGATAACTGTGAGTCTTAGCAGAGTTGTGTCTTAGGATCATGAGTAATAGGGCTATATACATGTCGAGTCGAGGATTTCTAGAAAATTTTCCTCACTCTTTCCTACTCACCCCCAAAAAATTACTTCCTCAGCTGAGAACTCAATAATAAAGATTTTTTTTTCCTTGTCCTATTGTAATAGAATCCACTTATTCACACAGGTTTAGATTGAGTTTACATTAAGTCCTAGGATGAAGAAAATGCAAAAGCATTTGTTCTTGATAGAGAACAGGAAAAGTGCCACTGGTGTGGCGAAGGTATCATAAGCTTCTTTCACCATTCAAATATCATTCAAGTCTTTTCACTGGTAGAATATAAACCTGAACCCTGCCAGAAGGGAGACTGAAAAAGGAAGTTTTCAGACTTCTAGCCCCTGCAATAAAGAAAGAAAGGAATGAGGCTGAATGTCAACAGATAATGTCTGGCATAAAAAGTATTATTATTTTGCCTATTTTACATTGTAGGAAATTGAAGCTACACTCTAAGTGACTCTAGGGCCAGAGCTGCCAAAGTCTATAACACAGTCTCTTTCCGTAAGAAAGTTTACCTGAAGTTACATATTAACATTACGTACTTCCCCTCGGAGTTCACTGCTGTCTCCATTTGCACAGATGGAGATAATCCAACTGATCAGGACTGGCGTAAACAAACATAAACCTGAGTAATTAATATGACTCTTACATTTTTTGAAATCATGTAATTCATTGTTTCAAATTCTATATGACCAAATCAGCCAGTAAAACTAGCAGATAAAGTCTGCTAGTTTTATTTCTTGTGTTTCTTTTTGCAGGAAATAACCTAAGAAAAAACATGGTCACAAATGTTAATCCATACTTTAAGTCAAGAATATATTGTATAGTTAATGTTCTTTGTAAAATTAATTTCTAAAGGATCTTTTTAAGTTAATCTTTCTAGCTAATCTCTGCCAGGTACCCTGACTCAGGAAGACAGCACCGAGGCACTAAAACATCTTAGAGATCTAGTCAGAGCTAAGAATCCAGAAGACAGAATTCATGTTTACAAATATCTGTGTGCCTTATAAAATGAATTTTTAAGAAATTACTCATCCTGGCTAAATTTTATTTCTGTTAACATTAATTGAATACTGGTGCCTTAGTAAAGCCTTCCTTCTTGAAGGACTGTATGTATTCACGTATTTGTTGACCATCACAAATATTTCAAATCACCTTTGTCCTTCATACTCGATTTACTTTTGTAAACTTTCGCTTGCATTTTATGAGTGGTTTTCGAAGTCTAAGGAATTACAAATTGGAGCCGTGAGATTTTCTGAGCTTTCTGCTTAAAATGATCCTCAGCCACTAACCTCCCATCTCACACACACTCTCTCTCTCTCTTTCACAAACACCACTGCATATTTTATGTGCGTGTTAGTCCATTTGCATAGCTGTAAAGAAAATACCTGAGACTGGGTAATTTATAGAGGAAAGTGGTTTATTTGGTTCACACTTCTGCAGGATGTATAAGAAGTGTGATGCCAGCATCTGCTTCAGGTGAGGGCTTCAGGGAATTTCTAATCAAGGCAGAAGGTGAAGGGGAGCAGGCATGTCACTTGGTGAAAATGGGAGCAAGAGAGAGGAAAGGAGGTGCCAGCCTCTTTTAAACGACCAGCTCTCGCGTGAACTAATAAAGGAGAATCCACTCATTATTTCGGAGAGGACAGCAAGTCATTCATGAGGGATCCATCACTATGACCCAAACACCTCCTCCCAGGTCCCACATTCCACACTGGGGACCAGATTTCAACATGAGATTTGAAGGGGCCAAAAACATCCAAACTATATCAGTGTGGAATTAGAAATTATGCTAAAGATTAGAAGAGTGAGGGGCTCGTGAATTGATACGAACTGAGAGACTTTATCCTCAGAATCCCACAGGGAGCAATTACGTCTTAGCGAAACAGAGATTTTATGTAGATAACATCCTATAAGGATGCAAGTATGAAAATGAAAATTATAGAAAAAAAATATGAAGGGATATAGTTATTATCATATTGTCACCAGTTTATTCCTGAAATATTTTTCAGGTTTATTTTTAAGTTTGTAACCATCATATGTAATAAATATGAAATAACTATATTTCTGAATGAATGATTTGAGGGGATGAATTTGTTTGTGTAACTTGCATTTCTGATCTCTTTTTCTTAGTTACTGGAGAAAGAACCAAAAGAAAATACAAAAAAAATAGATTGTAACATATTCAGTTAAAATCACTTTATGTTTCATTGCTAAGGAAATTTTCCAATAATTTAATTTTTATATCACTAAATGGAACTTTGATTAGCTGTAGTATGGAATATTAGAAAAACGAATAAAGTTCTTTGTAGCGTAGACCATGTAAAAAATTAATTTCTAAATTTTTACAAAATTTAATGATACAAAGAATTACATCAATTATCAATATGCCTCAGTAAATCAAAATATATATATTTCATATTATTCATGCCTCAGAATTCCAGGGGATCCTAGAGAAAAGCATTAGCCTAGTAACTGCAGATCTACTATTTCTTTTCCTATACAAATGAAAATGTATTGCATTTATTAGAATGATAATTAGCCAACACCGTTATAGCCAGTAACCACCTCGGCATTTGTCTTCCTGCTCCTAATTTTTCACTGCTTGCAGCACATCCCTGGCATTAAGTCCTTCGTTGTAACAAATGGT
This sequence comes from Avahi laniger, assembly GCA_963575035.1. Classification (NCBI taxonomy): domain Eukaryota; kingdom Metazoa; phylum Chordata; class Mammalia; order Primates; family Indriidae; genus Avahi; species Avahi laniger. The sequence continues at coordinate 83,256 of CAUYSK010018823.1, forward strand.
ATTATAAAATGCAGCATGTAGACAGAGCTTATTTCTAAACCTGAATGTCTTATAACATGTTTAGTTCATAGCCCCTTTAACCTTGTCCATTCACTTTCACACATCTGGATGTATTTTAGGTGTAGTATTTGGAGTAATGCCAGGGGTTTACTACCATATGGAGAAGTTTTACTATGTTCTCAACCAAGTCCTGATATTTCAGGCCGGATGAGATTTGTCCATTCATCACTTTTATGTCATTTGACAGTATAATCAGTAATATTTTTAGAGATATAAAAAGTTACGTACAGTCTGTGCATAGTAATTTTACTGAGAAACTTGCCAAATGTTTGCTTTTATAAAGATGGAAGGAGTAACTGAGTGTCGTTCTTTTAAAATCACTACAGTCATATATTAATCTTGATGATCATGGGACCAGAAAACCATAGACTATTAAAGAAATTTAGTGAATAGATAAGAAATGAAATTTTCTTTGAGATATAGACCAGTGGCTGATGTAAGAGAGGATATAGGGTGCAAGTCTTGTTTTGATTTTATATCCAAGAATGAAATTAGGCAGTTTACCTTAGGTAATACATTAACTTATTAAGGCATTAATGCCTTATGGTTCTAGTAACTTAAAT